>OVBI01000256.1:0-100454 GCA_900406495.1 Sisymbrium altissimum | reverse complement strand
GCGCAATGTCTCAAACTTCTCCACGGTGTCAATGTCCACCTTATGCTTAGTCTTAGGCTTCGGTGGCTCAAAGGGGCAAGTCAAAATAGCAATGTGAGCATCTTCAATATGCTTCGGCATTTGTGGATGACTCATATCTTTGTCAACCAATATTCCATATATAAGCTCAGTGTCCTCCAAGTTTCCCCCAACTTTACCCTCTACTTTGATAAGATCTAAGTTAACATCCCTCCTCTCCAAATCAGCAACAGCAAGAACTGCTTTCACAGCAATCTCAGCTAAACTACGCTTGCATCGATTCACACTGTACCAACAAGCAAAACATAACAAAAAAACGTTAGGACAACAATACTCTACATAAACAAAAACAGTAAAGTAAATCAAATAGTAAAAACGGAATCTTACATCTTGGAGGACAGAGTAGTCATACAGGTCTGAACCAATGGCTCGAAATTATTAACATCGAACTCAAACTTCTGAGATATACGCTCCAAATGATCAACAGCCACTCTAGAAGCCATCTCGTAACCTTCAGCGACACGAATAGGATGAATTCCCCTATCTAACTGACGCTCAGCCTGCTCAAGAAGTGCACCAGCCATGACAACAACACCCGTAGTGCCGTCACCAATCTCATAATCCTGACTCCGTGACAGCTCAACCATAAGTTTCGCAATCTGGTTATCAACATCCATTTGCTCCAAGATCGTCGCACCATCATTCGCTACATAAACAAAAACAACAAGTTTGAGCTAAACTAAACAGCGGATCCATTCATCAGATAGTAAAAACCCTAATCAATTAAAAATCAAGAAAAGGAAGGTAAGAAACGAAACTGATGGTGACGTCACCGTCAGGTCCTTGAAGCATCTTGTCCATTCCCTTAGGGCCAAGGGAGGAACGGAGGATCCGAGCAACCGCTTTGCCAGCGGCGATATTGGCTTTCTGAGCATCGATGCCTCTAAGACGCGTCTTCTGATCTTGCTCCCTCAGTATAATGAACGGACGCCCGAACTCGTCGAACGCCAGTGCCATTTTTTAGGCTTTAAGCTTTCTTTCCCCGATCCGATCCAAACTACAGATCTTGGTTTTTTTTTTTTTTTCTCACTGGAAAAAAAAAAGGTTGGAGTTGGGAAAAAAACGAGAGAGAGTGTCGAGAAGCTTTGAGGGCGGAAATGGTTAAGTGTAAAACCCTAACTCGCTGTTGATGGCAGAATCGTAAATCGGGAAAAAAAAAACTTTAAGGCCTTTGGATAATATTTGGGCCTACGGCTTAAAGCCCATATTTCCATTTTTACATCTATCACAATCACTTTGGTGATTGAACTATGATTTTCTTGATTCTAGCATCGTATAGTTTCTTTGTAAATATACAATATTGTGTTTCCTTATTTCTCTCATACTACTCTTGTATAAATGTATCGGTTTACTGAATAATCATAGTCATGCAATTCACAAATCATATACACATGATTTATTATTTCCCGAATCCGGAGTATTACACATTTATATATGTCAATCATTTATAAGTAAGGCTGAGTTAGTAATATTTTGAACTTCTTCTCTTTATCTGATCAAATTCTTCATTCAACTGACTGGACTTTAATTTAGAAAATAATTGTATGCATTCGTTTGTGTATTGTCAACCAATAAAGTGAATGTATACAAATCAGCCAAGCCATTGGTATCTTACCATTCTTTTTTCTTAATTGGCTTGTTACCCATTCAAAAAATCTATATCTTAGCAAAGCCATTTTTAGGCACTCCAGTCGATCTACATTGGATTCAACGGTATTCCTCCATCGTAGTACAAACGCTTTCTATTTTCTTTTTTTTTATCTCAATCACACAAGACAACTATATATGCACACAAACCCATCTCTTCTACAATCATCACAATCTCTAAACATCAAACCATAAAATAAATTAAAAGAGAGCTACGTACGTAGAAGGAGAGAGAGAAGAATGGGTCGCCAAAACGTTGCCGTGGTTTTTGGCCTCGTGTTCTTGGCCGTCCTTGGCCTCGCCGCAGCTGCCTCCTCTCCGTCTCCTTCAGCGTCACCCTCCAAAGCACCGTCTGCTCCCAAAACTGAGGTCGAAGCTCCAGTGTCCGAGGATACCATTGGAACCACCGACGACGATGCAGCTGCTTCTCCTGGTGATGGTGATGTGGCCGTGGCTGGTCCTCTAGGAAGTGACTCCTCCTACGGTAGCAATGGACCTTCAGGTTCTGCCGATTCTGCTGACAGCGGCGCGGCGGCTCTTGACGTCTCTGCGGTCGTCGTTGGCGTTACATCCATCGCTGGTTCTTTCTTATTTTTCTGAGGTGTGTATTATTTTGAATGAAGACTATTAATTTTTATATATGGATGATTGTGATGATCATGTTGTAATTTGTTTCTCCTTTATTACGAGAAACAATGTCTTTGTAATAAAACTGAAAAGAAAAAAACACGAACTTTCAATTAGCAAACGATAAAATACAGAATTACGGATTGAGTAGTAGTATGTCAATTGTTCAGGTTTCCTAAATGCAAAATACATACTATTAATTCGGCAGCTGATTCCTTACCACTGAATATAATCTTATTCGTCGAGAAAAAAATACAATATTATTTGAAATGCATATGTTTGATAGATTTTGGACGGTGAAACAATAAGCATAGTTTACATCCATCGGAGTTATAATTGAAGATAACATACCATACCATTGTTTTTAGATATAACTTCCTATTTTAGGAAACGAATTGACACTGAAATGATTCTATTTATAAACTTCTTTGTTCATTCTCTTTTTCTACTCGTTAGATTATTATTTTGGCCACGCAGTCGTAAATCTTGAAAGTATATAGTGACGCTATATAGGGTTTCCGATGAAAATTCAATTTTCAGGCGTGGATAAATATAGTCACCATGTATGTGGGCGGCCTTAATCATTTACTTCATGGCTCAAATAGTCAAATCCTAACTCAAGCTAATAGCTTGCTATGGTTGGGCTTAAGTTATGCCTTCTAGCCCATTTGAAGTTTTGTTTACATTGACAAGAAAAAAAATATAGTCGTTATAGAAAAGGCAAAACCTCTAGGAAAGTGGGAAAAGAGGAACATAGTCGGCAGACGTTGGCGATAAAAGGAAGACACGATCAGCACATATGACTAACCGAGAATAGAGACCCGAGAGACAAAAAAAAAAAAAACATGAGAAAAAGGCAACCATAAAAGAGGAAATGGAGTTTGAGTGTTGTAATCCCCTTTTGTTTTCTTCTTTTTGTGTTATTCCTAAACCTATAACACAACGGAAATTCTAAAAGAACGCAGTTAGTGCTTTGTGTTATTAGGTTTAGAGATAAAAGAACCTATAACACAAGATATAGTAAAACGGACTTTACTTAAGAGATACTTAAATAAAAACACAAGATATAGTAAAACGGGATATAGTAAAACGGACTTTACTTAAGAGATACCTAAATAAAAGCTATACAATCGAATATTTGTGTCTTTTATTTTCTCGAATAACAATGGATGGGATTAAAAATCTTGACAAATCCTTTTAGAGATATAATTTACATCATACATAGTGCAATGTGTTTAAATCCGAACCGGACTGACCACCTAAGTTTTCATTTTTTTTTTTTTTTTGGAAATTTAAGTTTTCGTTTGTTTCTCTTTGTTTTGTTTGAGAAACATATTAAATACAACAAAAGTTTACTAAATCACTTATGCAAGCCTCGAAAAGTCAACATAAATGTACAAAAAAAATTTCCTAAACATTCGAACTTCATAGATTTATAAATGCTTTTCTGAATCAGTTAACTTTTGAAGAATAGTAAGGATGAAGTTTATCGTCTTTCTGCAGTTATCATAATTTCATCCCTATTTGATCAAATAAACTTCCCGCCACAATTTTGTAACATGTTTCAAAACGACAAATTGTTATTATTTTGTGTTTTTAGAGTAAAATGCTGCTTATCTTAAACATGAAATATTATATTAAACTATTTTAATTTTAAATAACTTTTGTTAAGCAGAGTAGTATATATACTAGACTGCCGACATACGTTCATTCATTCGAACGTCAGTTCTATAATTGTAGCTTGTAGAAACAAGTACTAGTTCCACTTATTTTCATCAGTGAAGGAAGCTAGCTTTGTCTTCACAAAATAAAAGAAATTTACATCATGGGATTTAAAAGGTGTGGTCACATGCCAGTTTATCGGTTGGGTTTGGGGATCTTCCACTTAAGCTCAGTGAGGGACCCATTAACGAGTGAAGAAAGAGCCGTACGCGTAGTGCATACGGTTCAAATATTGGTGTCTTACTTATTTGGTCCTAACTCAACTTATAACTCTTTTCTTTTTCTTTTGCTTTTTCGATCTCTTTCCTCTCTTTCGAAGATCTTTAGTCTTGTTTATCAAAATATAACGACGTATTTGGGACATTCTGTCAAGTATATATCAAATATCTAAAGCACCATCCTCAATCCTTATCTATCATACTTGATAGAGAAAGTTTCACAATTACTAACCGTCCAGGTGTAGCGATATTCAAGAAAAAGAACAATGATTTAAAAGATAAGCTTTTGAATGATCATGGAAAATGTGCTGTTAAATGCAGGTAAATGATGTTTGTGTATGAAATATACAATTAAAAATACGAAAAGATAGTGCTCTCCAAAATTGAGAGAGGAAATCTATGGCTGTAATTTAATTTTTTAGAATGTTGATCTTCTATGATATTTCTCATTTTTATTGAAATAAATTATTACTGAACATTTTACTTTCAACTAAATCTGAAAATAATGAAATCATGATTAAAAAGATCAACTAAGATCCTTTAGGTGTGGCTATCTTTGAGATTAACGAATAATCTCTTCCCCGGTTTTTTATTTTCAGAAGCAGTATTAAGAGTTGCCAACTTCATTGTTTCTTTGCCAAAATTAAAAGTTTAGGTTTGAGTCATAAAGGATAATAGACATTGTTATTTTCTGTGAGAATCACATTCTTGATCATGCATTCTCTGAGGATCTCGATGACCTAAATTTTCTCTTGAGCATTGTGGATGCAAGATCAAATTTTGGAGAATGGATTAAGATGATATGAATTGAAGCAAAAATATAATTAATAGTTCCAAAAATAAAATGCTATATTGAAATTGATACAAGACAAATGAATGCAATACATATTTTATTGAAACATTGTATGAAACATTGTATGAAACATTCAACATTGTATGAAACTATGAATACATATAATAGTATTGCAAATCTGTAGTGCTATGGTTTTTTTAAAATAAAAGAATGTGATCCCTTTATCGATCTTTTTTTATATACAATCATTTATGCACCAAATCTCTATGATCCACCGTTTTGATTCTTCAATCTTAGCAAATACTACATGAAGTAAGTGATCAATTTTTACTTTGTATTAACTCCTCACTAAATCATCGATTGTAAGTTATGGATTTAAGCGAATTACCTGAATGTTTTCTCCGGATATACTTGATTTCTACTTAAATTTTTATCATATCCAATTTTAACATTTATGGGTTGAATCCAATTGACAAGATTCAATACCAACAAACATCATATTAAGAAAATAAACACATCAAGTGAACTTATATTCGTGATTATTTAAGTTTTAGGTAGTCGCGTAATTATATTTGAAAATTTAGAATACATTTGTTTCGGATTGGTCAATCATATTAAGGCAATAAACACACAAAGCTAACTTATATTCGTGACTATTTAGGTTTCAGGTCAGGCGCTGTATTTGTAAGTGTGGACTAGGTTCCTTTCGAATTGGTCAACTTTCAACATATTTTCTTTTAGTTATGAAATGAGCTTATGTTTAATTTTTAGCATGTTATTATAGACCATATATATGGCAGAGGCTTTATAGTTCGCGTTAAACGCTTATCACATTCAAATTGTAGGTTCTTGGAAATATGTGGGAAAGACTGCATGAGCCTTCCTACTAACCTTTCACTATTCTTTTGGCTGGCAATCTCCTCTCATCGCTGCTTGCCTGCTTCCAAGTCCACTCCAGATAACGACCGACTTTTCCTACTTGTATTATTTTATAAGAAAAATAATTAATTATCTATCCATCTGGTTACGGCTATTCAATGTGGCTCGGTTCTGACATTGACCCGGCCCATTCATTGTGTCTCTCTTTTTAATTAGCAACTTTGCACTTTCCAGCAACGATGTGACCAATCTCTCAATTCATTTTCGTGTTTCCTCCAAGTTCCCACTTATGCACTCACACCCATTTATTACTATTGATCACAATTATTCAACATACCAAAAAGTGCGTCTACATCTTCATAAACCCTCATAAAAGTTAAGCTAAATGATAGAATTGGCTCATAACTATTGGGCCCTACGCTCTCCTTGACCCATGCGCTATCTTCCAACCTTATCAACGCTGTAACGCAAACGCAATGTGTGTCCTCTTCTTTTTTTCCTTTGATTTCGAGTTCTTGTTTTTTACCCCCACCATCACACCATTGGCTATTTGACTATTTTCATTCAAGTTTACCTTTATACCCTCTTTTTGTTTTTACGTACAAAATGTACTACTACAATTTTAAAAATAAAACAAACTAAAAAAAAGTAATTAAACTAATCATTTCCGACCCATTTCGAAAACACCGCACTGTACTTACCTGCCAGGTGGCGAAATTTCTCTCTTGCACGACGCGCTTCTATATATATATTTACATATCTCATACTTCTTCATCACCTTCACCTACACGAAGCTAACTTCTCTTACCAAACAGGATATAGACGCTTAAGAGAAAGACAAAACTTAAACGAGCATGAGGGTTCTCTCACGGCTATTCGATTCAGAAGATTCTTCCCGGAGAAGACGAATACCAAAATCTCCGAAGCATTTGGATTCCGTCGATAGCGCCACGTCCTCGTCACTCAGCGAAGCCACCGGCTCTAGCAGCCTCCATAGCAGTCTCTCTCTCCAGACACTCCCTTCAGTCCCCTCTCTTCAGAAAATCCCCTCCGACACTTTCGCCGTCACCGTCTCACACTCCGTTACCTCTTCGTTCAAACTCCGCGAACGGAGTCTCCCCGTCACTTGTCTCGCCGTCAATGGCGGTTATCTCTTTGCAGTATCCGGACACGAAGTCAGCATCTACGACCGCGCCATGTGTGCTCATCTCGACACATTCAACGGCCAGGATCCTTTCTCAGGATCCGTTAAATCCGTCGGTTTCTCCGGTGAGAAGATCTTTACTGCTCATCAAGACGGAAAAATCGGAGTTTGGAAACTGACCGCGAAAAGCGGTTATAAGCAGTTAACGACGCTTCCCACTTTAAACGACCGTTTGCGCCGTTTCGCTCTTCCCAAAAACTACGTTCAGGTTCGCCGTCACAAAAAACGTCTCTGGATCGAACATGCTGACGCCGTTACCGCACTCGCCGTTAATAACGGATTCATTTACTCCGTTTCTTGGGACAAGACATTAAAGATATGGAGAGCCTCTGATCTTCGTTGCAAGGAATCAATTAAAGCTCACGATGACGCCGTTAACGCCGTCGCCGTCTCTGCTAACGGCACTGTTTATACTGGATCCGCGGATAGGCGTATCCGGGTTTGGGCGAAACCCGCGGGTTCGAAACGCCACGAGTTAGTTGCGACTTTGGAAAAGCATAAATCAGCGGTTAATGCTCTTGCATTAAACGACGACGGATCGGTTTTGTTCTCCGGTTCGTGTGACCGGTCAATTTTGGTTTGGGAGAGAGAGGACAGCTCCAATTACATGGCCGTGAGGGGTGCTTTGAGGGGACACGATAAAGCAATACTTAGCTTGTTCAACGTCTCTGATTTGCTCTTAAGTGGATCTGCCGATCGGACGGTCAGGATTTGGCGGCGTGGAATCGATGGTAGTTACAGTTGCTTGGAGGTGCTTTCGGGTCACACGAAGCCGGTTAAGTCGCTTGCTGCGGTTACAGATTCGGAGTTAGACGGTGTCGTTTCAATCGTTAGTGGAAGTCTTGACGGAGAGGTTAAGTGTTGGAAGGTCTCCGTCACCAAACCGGATAGTTCAATTTACAAGGATCTCGTGTTATGAATTTTATTTTATTTTAATTATTACTTTATTAGTTGTTTAGCGAACAAACAATTTGGCGTTTTTTAACCGTCACTTTCAAAACAAGAGATTATTGCAATACGTGCCAGAAGAGTGTTATACATATGTGTGCATATAAGTTTTTTTAAAAACAAAGGTTAGTAATAATGCTATAAGAATAATAATGTCGTTAGTGGTTTATTAAAATTGAACAAGTGGACACACCTGCACATGTTTCTTCAGGCGTAGAAACGAAGATGCTGCCTGTGCCAGCCACCTTGAAACCTGGGGAAATCTATGGGGTGATGTTTGATAAATTTATGACTTTTTCTGTATTATATTCCGCGTAGGTTTGTGATTGGTTGTCAGACAAAATATACTTACAAATTATGTTTGGACTGTTTAGATGTACGAATAAGATACACTATAAAATATTCGCATGCAAAAGTTCATGAACCAAAGTGAGATTTTCAAGACGAATAAGTTTCGCCGAAACAAGAAGTCAAAACCCCCGTGAGAGTGGATAATACATTACTATTATTTATTTATTACTAATAACTAAGATTTCTCTAAATTGAAATCAAAATTATCCTCGGCCTCTGAGCGATATGACCTATGAAGATATGAATTTGTTTTTTACTTATAACGTTTTCAAATGGCCAAACTCATGTATATTTTACTGGGATACAAACTCGGAAGAGATACGAGTTTACTAGGATAAGATATTTTGTCCTTATCTTTATATTGAAAAACTATTGATGTAATAATGTACAAAAAAAGTGAGATTTGTCTAAGACAAAAGGTATATTATTAGGTGTTTCATCTCTTGTGTCAAGGTACGAAGTGTTGAAGATAGTAGATAGATCACAAACTATAATAATGTTTTAATATCGAAGGAATCGTTTTTGACAAACAAAATTGTTAGGAAGATTCCTGAATGAAAGCCTTATGTACGAGATTCCTTAATAAAACAAACTAAATAATGAGCAACGAAGAAGACATTTTTTTACCGTGACTCATGTGTTTGGTGAGGAATTTTATATCCATTATCATTGGTGAAAACTATATATTACCAATGTATATGAGATTCCGTAGAAAAATAACCTAAATATGAGCAAATAAAAGACTTTTTTTTTAACCGTGACTCATGTTTGTTTGGTCGAGAAATTTTATATTCATTATCATTGGTGAACAAATTATGTTTTCTCAATGATATATATGAGATTCCGTAGAAAAACAACCTAAATGTGAGCAAACAAAAGACTTTTTTTTTAACTGTGACTCATGTTTGGTCGGGTAAATTTATATATCAATACTATTGGTGAAAACTATATATATTAAGAATATGTGACATTATTCAGAATCTGAACTTGTTGTATCATATTCATAATAATATATGTTTCTAATAAAAAATATATATCACAAATTACTCTTTATTAATACTGCTAAAAATAATGATTGAAATTGATGATATTTTGAATCTGCAAATTTGGCTAAACCGATGAGATCTGCATGTTTCGTCCATCAGATCTTGCATTTATACACTCTTTTTGCTTCCTCAGTGACTTGTTAGCTTTTCATATTACTAACTCTATTGATTCTATAAAAAGGATTCTAGCTGCAATAAAATGAATTTAATATATGAATATGCTTAGCCAGTAACACAAGAACAAAATGGGATCATCTAGACATGGTCGAACGAAAAAAGACCTCAAACTTGTATACCAGTGTATGGATAAGATTAAATGACTGCTTATATATCACTAACAGACTGTAATCCATTAATTGTGAATACATAAAGCAAAGTTTCCTTATAGTGAAAAATCTCTATTTAATAGGTTGACCACAAAAATGGAATTCTTATTTTTTTTTTTAAATAAAACAATAAATTAAAGTACCAATTCATTTTCAAAGGAAGAAAAATGCTTTGAAAATATTACAGAAAATACTTGGAAAAGCCGACAAAGAAAACAAGGGCGACTTCTAAAATCAGGAGAAAGATGGATCACATAAAATGCAACTTGTAAATAGTTATACAGAAATTGCATGATAAATTAACTATCTTTGGTCAAACAAGTACAGTTTTGATTCGTTAGCATCTAGCATGTTGTTGACTTACTACCAAAACAAATTTTAATACTTGTCGCCAACCAATCAACAATACTACCAAAACAAATTTTAATACTTGTCGCCAACCAATCAACAATACTCTCGAGTCTAGTCCGAGAATAGGGGCGTCGCTCGCCATTACAACGAATTTGGCTATACAAACTTATAATGATATTATTAGGGGATTAGATAATAGTCTACAACAACAATTGATTTCCCGTAGTATTTCTCACTATTGGTGGCATATCAAAGTATGATCAATAGTTTTAGGGACTTTGCAGTTAATCTAAAAGAGTAGCTATATTTATTTTTCGAATAAATGTGAATATGACTTGTATATATTATTCTGTTAAATATCTAGCGCAAAGTGTTGTATATATTTTTTTTGAATTATATGTAAAATTTAATTCAAAAGAAAAAATAACTTGTTACATCGAGTGTTTCTTAATTCGACAGTGCTAGCTTCACTGGATGGAAAACAGATGATGTTAAGTGGTAAAGCACCACATCACTTTAGAGCTTCGACATTGTGAGCATCTGAAGGTTGACTGTCAATCTTTTCAAAGTTCCTCGTTTTCCTCTGAGCGAATTGGAGATCACTGTTGAAACAAAAGTAACTAATTTTTCTTTCGTATCCGAGTTAAGGGAACACATTCTCAGATATCAAAATGAACACGTCTTTAGTTTGTGTTATGATCCAACTATGTATATTCCCTTTCCGCATAGGGAGACCCGATAAATATAAAATTGGACTACAATTAGCGAATTTATCACTATGGCACTTTTGATTTTGTACATAAATACCCGTGTCTCATTGTAGCTAGGGGCCTCTTCAAAGAGAGCAATTTATAGGTCTTATCACAATGCAAATCACAAGGTGTGCCACTAATTTTACACTTTATTTTCATTATCTAAAATACTTATAAATGTGTGTATCAATAATGCATTACAAAATGGAGGTGAATTAAAGATACTTATATACATAAGAAGATCTTTTTCTTTGTGATTTTACATCTAATATGAATTATTTAAAGTTTCTAAAAAAAACTATATTCTACTACGTACTGAGATGTACAATCAGACACATACATAGACTGTACATCACATATTTTTACAAAGACATGGAATGAGAAGACCCATCTTGTGTGACAAAAGTGGACAAGCTTGAGACATACCTTGGTACGTGTATGTGACCGTGAGAATGAAAAGTAGATATGCAAGTTGCCCAACTTGAGCTCGTCATATTACCAAAAAAGTCCTTTCTCATGATGATTTACTTCTTTTTCTATTCACAGATAGATATTAATCTTTCAATCGGGTGGGCCAAACTTTGGTTTCTTCTATATTTAGTGGAGAAGATTGCTTTCCGATTACGACCTTAGTCCGAAAACTTGAGGATTTGGCTAAGTTCGAATATAATTGTTGAAGTTCATTGATCCCTAAAGATCTCATCATCTTCGCAAATATGGATTCATCTGTGTGTATCTGGATTGCTGCAGGGTAATTTAAGTAGAAGATGACAAATATGTAAGCGTATATCTAAACAAATTTTGATATTTCTATACCTGTTACGTCATACGTGCATATAAATCAATTTTATATTAGTGAACTACGATATTATTATGGACTACCTTGTGGTGTGTGCTGGCTCGCGATTCACGACCTCATAAACCAAGTTTAATAAGTCTACTATAACTATTTAACGAAAATGAATCAATAATAGCCTATAAGTTTCAAGTCATTACATTTAATGCACAATTGGGCGTACGTATATATGATAAAATACGCATGCTAAAAAAAAAGTTGAAGTATGAGCGTTGACTGTTAACAAGTAGGAATAATCCAATTAAAATATGTTTGACAAAAGATGAAACGATAACGCACATAGACATACATTCACATAACCGTTGAAACTGTAATTATTTAATAATGATTTTCATGAGTAGGCCCATGTCCAAATGTTTTATTAAACATATACAGTATTTATTTGATGTGTTTATTTATATAAAACAAGGACCCGACTTGTAAATATTCCACATAATGTAAGGGCCCAATTTATATAAAACAAGGACCCGACTTGTAAATATTCCACATAATGTAAGGGCCCAATTTATATAAATCATGCATTGGCTGAAATTATGGTGAGGAATAAGTTGGTCCAACGTATTGGCAGAGTAAGCCCATTGGCTACCTCATTAGACAAACTTCAAGTTGGGATAAATCATCAAGGAATTAAGAAAAAAAAATTCGATATATTTACTAATAAAAAAAATTGGTTATAATATTCGATATATTTTCTATAATATTTATCATTTTATGTCCATTTGTTATTTCATGTCCATTTTACTATTGTAATAGAAGTTTCATTTTAGAGGTGTTTGTATACAAGTTCAATTTATTTACGGTTTCAAGACATGTATAATCACTTTATAGAACTATTTATAAGAAACATACATAAGAAATAGTATTTATATCCCTGTATAGTATGCTATGTTCTATCTATACAGTGCTTGCGTAATTTTAAATAATCTTTGTTATATAATATAATTAATATAGAACTATTTATATTTTTCATGTTCCAAATAGAGGATAAAAAGTGTGCTTAATTTTTAAATGGTCATTTTTTTTTATTTAGCATTTTATGCTGTTAGATTTTTAACTTTAGAACATTCATCGAAAATTGGACTAATTACAAGATGACTAAACTTTTGAGGTAACAATAGTAGAACAACCATGAAAGATATATAATAATTAGTTAATAACAAAATAGACGAAAATATCAATCGGAATAGTCGTTTTAGTTTCAGTGGAGCTTTTGTTTGGGGCAAAGACTGCTGGTTTTGGAGGTTTCAGTCTAACCCTACGGATTAATCTGATAGGTTTGGAGACAGCCAGAGTTCTATGAACTTAATTAGTAACTTACATACTTTACTACATAAATATATAAATACCATTTTTTTTACAGCCGTTGAGATCTTCGCATGCTGTGTAGTTCTGCAAATTTATATAATATAAGTTATTGCATAAAACAATAAACGCAAAAGAGAGAAAGAAATTAATAAAAGAAAAGTAATATGTTACTGAGAACTAAATTATTTTGTTTGAGTAACTTTAATTTTGTGTTTTCGGTCCAAATGCTTCTTCGTTATGGGTTTGCGGAAAATCGTTGCATGTTAAAAGGTGCTCATCTTAAAAGTAGTCAGCGACGATTTTTAGATTTGGATATCAAAATTCAGAATTAGGCGACGGGATATCCACTGCCAATCTTTTTTTTTTAAAAGACAGTATATTTATCCAAATTAGTTTTGAGTATCTAATTAAAGAAAACTTAAATTACTGCCAAACTAAAAAAAAAAGCAGACACTTTTATGGAATCAATAGAAATTTGCGGATGCTAAAGCATTTCAGCACAAGATTTTGGACCAAAGGTTCTCTAATAAAAACTGAAAGTTGTATATACAAATTTCCAAAGAATATAAGAACAAAAGAAAAAAAAAATGCTTTGAAGGCTAGATAATCCATGTTTATGTGATTTAAAGGCTAAGATAATCTGTTGACAAAAAGAAAAAGAGGCTAGATAATTTTTTTTTTTTTGTTCAAAGAGGCTAGATGATCTTTATACATATTCACCATAAAAAAATTTGGAGCCAAAGCAAATGTTTCATCTCGCTATTTTCAGAGTCGGTCCTGTGGTAACCACGATCTAATATTCTCAACTATATGTCATCATCTGCTATAAAATCATCTACTCGATCTATATAAGGTCGATCTCTGCTAGGTTAATCTTCCACTATTTCCCCCTAAATATAGCTCTTAACGGTATTAGATTCAACCTCTATAAGTGGTAAAGAAGGGGGACCTTCTTAATTAACATCTTAACATTAAACCACAAAAAAAGAAGGGGGTCATAATTAATGTCTACTACCTTCGTATGCCTTTTCAACTTCGTAAAACCTATGAAATTAAAGCCCTTTTTCTGTTTACGTACAAAGTTACATCATCATTCATGACATTTTTGCTGAGAATAGACGATCCCTAATTCACCCTACGCTTTCGCTTTAAGTGGTTGGGAGTTAGAGCCTGCCAGATAGATTCCAATTCTAATATACGTTTTAACAAAAACATAATCAATTCTAATATGTACGTCTAAGAGATGTTTCTCGAAAGATCATGCGAATATCTAAGATGGAACTATAATTTATTGGGTTAAAAGGATATGAAACGGGAATTATCGATCGGTGATCTTAACGTAAATTAACTTACATAGTTTGATGAAATGTTTGGTGATACATCGATCGTACATGAACGATATTGTAACAGAGGAATAACGTTACGTATCGACGACCGGCCAAACAAACAAATAAAATAAATATGCATTAAAGCTTTAAAAAAAAAACTAGAAAACAGTTTTCTTATGTCTGATTTTATTAGCACTTCTGTATCTCATTGGTAATTGCGGATGTATGAAACAATTTTAATCTATATAGAAGTGTGTTTGTTGTAACAGAAAACAAAAACAAAAGAAATCTCTAAGGCCTAAAGATAAATTAGTTCTGCAGGAAACATTTATTTTTAATGAACATTTTTCGATACAAATCAGGATAGTTTATAAAATCAGCGAAAGTGTACATTTCTGTGAAACACAAGAGGTTTTGTTTCTTGGTTAACATTTTTTGATAAGCTATATAATCAATAACCTGCTACAGCTAACCCATCTATTATGACAAGGATTCCTTATTCAGAAAAGCTATAAAGCCTAAGAGTTAATACAGTTTAGTTGGGACTAATGAAGTTGGTGTGATCAATTAATAACACTGGTGTCTCATAACTCGGTTATTTATCTCCCTTACCATCCTAATTCTACATTTGCAACTCATCCCAAAAGCTTAATTTTTTGTGTTTTCCTTCCCCCTAAAAAAAACTGAGGTGATGGAAATGAATTTGTTGATTTTTGCGGTGGAATGGGTATACACTCGTTTAAAGTTCTCGGACGTGGCTTTAGCCCTAATAGGGCTTTTTCTTCTTGGTTACTTGCGCGAGAAGTTACTAAGCAAGGGCGGGCCAGTGATGTGGCCAGTGTTGGGAATCACACCTATGTTAGCCTTAAACAAAGACGATCTGTTTGGTTGGTGCACGAGAGGCGTGGTCAGAGCCGGTGGGACGTTTCATTACAGGGGAGTTTGGTTCGGTGGGTGCTACGGTATCATGACCGTAAATCCCGCAAACATCGAACACATTCTCAAAACAAATTTCAAGAATTACCCAAAGGGAGAGTATTATAGAGAGAGGTTTCGTGATCTTCTTGAAGATGGGATCTTCAACGCTGATGATGACCTTTGGAAGGAAGAGAGACGTGTGGCTAAAACTGAGATGCATTCTTCCCGTTTCTTGGAGCACACGTTTACTACGATGAGAGATCTGGTGGACCAGAAGCTGGTGAAACTGATGGAGAATATGGCTACTTCGAAGATAGTCTTTGATCTGCAAGACGTGCTCCTCCGTTTCACCTTCGACAACATTTGTATCTCGGCCTTTGGGGTTGATCCGGGATCGTTAGAGATCGATTTACCGGAGATTCCTTTCGCTAAGGCTTTTGAGGAAGCTACAGAGTACACACTCGCAAGGTTTCTGATGCCTCCTTTTGTGTGGAAGCCAATGCGGTCTCTAGGGATTGGGTATGAGCGAAAGCTTAAACAAGCGGTTAGAATCGTTCACGCGTTTGCGAATAAGACAGTGAGAGAGAGGAGGAACAAGATGAGGAAACTCGGGAACTTAAACGATTCCTCTGATCTCTTGTCACGCCTTATGCAGAGAGAGTACGAGAAAGAAGAAGGTACCACACGAGGGAACTACTTTTCAGACAAGTACTTCAGAGAGTTCTGCACAAGTTTCATCATCGCGGGTCGAGACACCACATCGGTGGCACTGGTGTGGTTCTTCTGGATAGTTCAGAAACATCCCCAAGTCGAGAAAAGAATCCTAAGCGAAATCAGAGGGATTCGTGGGAAACTTCCATCGCAAGAAACCAATAATCCGTTCGAGGCAGAAGAGCTTAAGGAAATGGTGTATCTGCAAGCTGCTTTGACAGAATCACTCAGGCTTTACCCTTCCGTGCCAACGGAGATGAAACAGGCTTTAGAAGACGACATCTTGCCTGATGGGACAAGGGTGAAGAAAGGCGCTAGGATTCACTTCTCGATCTTCTCGATGGGGCGAATGGAATCGATTTGGGGAAAAGATTGGGAAGATTTCAAACCAGAGAGATGGATCAAAGAAGGAAGAATTGTTAGTGGAGATCAGTTCAAGTACGTTGTGTTCAATGCAGGTCCAAGACTATGTGTTGGCAAGAAGTTTGCTTACACACAGATGAAAATGGTGGCTGCAGCAATCTTGATGAGGTATTCGGTCAAAGTCGTGGAGGGACAGACGGTTGTTCCCAAGCTAACCACAACATTGTACATGAAGAATGGTCTGCGTGTTACCCTCCAGCCCCGCGACGGGTAAGGTACTTCGAACGAGGCCTCAGCATTCCGTTTATCGGTATGAACAAATTTGATTCCCTACGCTTTTAGCTATATATTCTTAGTACAACTAAATGTGTCTTTAGTCAATATAACTAAAAACTAATTAATTTTCCGTGAATTTCAGATCTGTTTGATTTCGTTATAAAAAATCGTTGTGTTGGTCAATGCTTTTTAGAATGAAGTTCGGTTTGGTTTCGACTGAGTAAATTCGGTTTGGACTTAAATGTCCTCTGCACCTGGTTCAAACAATGGACATATGACAATAGCAAGAAGACTTGCATGAAAAGTATTGAAAACAACCTATTGTTTATTAAAAACCTCTAAAGCTTTAGCAAAACCAATTACTTTTACTCTCCATTCAATCCAGGGCAGTGAGAATGCGAGAAAAACAAAATTTATATACAGAAAGAATAAATGGAAAACCACCACTAAAATCTTATTTCCTTAAAAGGTAGAAATTAAACACTGGTGAAAGCCTTGAGAACAATGGGTTTCATTCACCTCAGTGGTCCTATGATGATCTGCTGAAAGATAAACTATTTCTTAATAGAGCTTGATACGAACTGCAATAGAGACGCAGCAAATGGGACAGGTTTGAATGCTTTCTCCACATTTATGGCAAGTCTGATGTCCACAGCTGAATGCCATGTTCTTCGTATTAAACAGACAGACCGGGCAAACCTGAAATTGATGTGAAAAGACGATGGTTAAAATGATTGATTAATATGTGCACGGTTTCGTCCTTCTCAAAGACATATATATATATACAAACCTCGGTCTTGTTACTACCAGCTGACAAATGCGGTGCAGAGGCAACACTGCTTGACCCAAAAATTTTCGAGCTGTTGCTTAGAGATCGATTATAACCATTTATGGGTGGTGGGCGAGCAATCTTGTTTGGACAATTTCCAGTTCTTCGTCTGTGAATTTGGTAAACAAGATCATTTTTTTATGCTCGTTAGATAAACAATTGTAGTTGCAGAGCTTGTTAATATGATAAGCTCAATGATATTCTAGAAATTTACCCGAGTAAGCCGAGCTCGAGGGTGGCCTTATATTGACAAGGGATCTCCATCAATGCAGAAACTGCAAACTCTGCTTCTTTTCTTCCAGGATCAATGTTCTTCCACATAATCTCCGTGAAATTCACAAACTGTTCGAGTCAAGAAAGGAAAACAAAAACTATAAGTAAATGACTTGTACCGAGACAAATGTGATCTCGCATTGTTTTTAGTGGCGTTACCTGGAAATTGTCAAAGGCACGAGCGGGGATGTTGTCATCAAACTGTCTCATTGTATCCCAAGGACCATCTCCAACACCAACCAGAACTATTGATAACGGATACCGACTGCGATATTTGCACCGAGGAATTAGTTATAGATCATCACAAGAGGTCAATGTAATCATCTAATTTTGAATGAGGCTACGCAAGAAATGTTTTAACCTTGCTCTAACGATAGCATCAATAGTCATTCGTTCTTGTGAACTGAGGCCACCAACACTTTTTGTCACCTTACAAAACAT
The DNA here is from genome assembly GCA_900406495.1 of Sisymbrium altissimum. Lineage (NCBI taxonomy): Eukaryota > Viridiplantae > Streptophyta > Magnoliopsida > Brassicales > Brassicaceae > Sisymbrium > Sisymbrium altissimum. The sequence goes on along the minus strand of OVBI01000256.1, from coordinate 82,212 downwards.
CATAATCTAATTAGTAAACTCAGGTGATAAAATCTGGGATAATGATCGTAGCGAAAATTCAAAATCTTTTGTTTACCTGTCCATCAGCAATGATGAGAAGAACATGGTACTGCCCTCCACTTTCTTCCACAATCGTCATGGCTCTTTCGATAATGGGTGCAAAAGAAGTCGGCCCTGTGACAGAAGGGAACAAAGATAATGCAACAGAAGAAACACCTACGCACATGAAGAAGTAATAGAGAGTTTCTTAGCTGATCTCAACCTGCAAGACGAAGCTGAGGAACAATCTCTCTGTAACGGGAAAGGACTTCTTCAAACCCGTTACAGAATGTATCATCCGGATAGAAACTAAAGACTTCCTGATCATGTGTTGTAGCTACAAGCATCAAACACACACAAAACCATTAATTCTCTCGTCTACAAAAGAAAAGAAAGACTTTAATGCAGCAGCAGAAGAACATTACCATCTCCAAATCCATAACAAGGGATCAAGTTATCTTCATCAAAAGAGGATAAAGTCTTTCCGATGATGGAAATCGCTTGCTCGTACGGGTTTGGAGTTGGTCCAATGTCATGTAAGCTTTTCCCATCGAATGATCTCGCTCCTGAAAAATCAAACAAACAAACCAAGTCAGCAACCATTTCCTTTAAACCTTTCAGAAAACTCAAATAAATAATAGCTTTTCACCTGTCCATTCGTTACTCTTAGTGACATCTATACCAACAATGAGATTCGATGACTCCAAACCGGCTTTAGAAAGAGCAGCAGTAACCTGTAATATCATAAGTGGACATTCCAGAAAACACAGATCAAGAAACAAACTCAGTTTGCAATAGTTGTTAGTGACTGAGAGTTTACTGACCTCATCAATGGAACAATAGTTATCTCCAATGAGTGAATACTTCTTGCGTTGACTCTTTTGTTGAAAGCCAGGAGCCAAGGATTCTGCAACCAAGTAGAAGAAGAAAAAGACGAACTTTGGGCATATCTTCTACTGTTTCTCCTACTCTTCGAACTGCTAATTCCCATTAGAGATTGAAACTAAACACTTATAACTAGCGTGAGCAAAAGATGATCTCCTGCAACAATTCAATAAACACTATATACACGTCAAATCTTTTGATGAATAGTCCTTGATCTGAAGTTTTGACGTTGTTCAGTAAAATTAAGAACCTTTTGATGACTGGAAGAGTCGCCGTGAAGAACAAGAAAAAGGGTAAATAAAAGTTCCAGCTTTTCAATTGGGATTGGAGAAAGAAGGATATACAATTTGCAAAATATGTTTTTACCTTCCGATCAATTTTGTCTGCGTACGCTGAAGCTTCTGAGGGATTCTTGTGATGTTAAATCTCTGGTAAAACGACTCCGGCCTCGGATTTTTTTACGGGTAATGATATATACGACCCGGATTTTCGTTTTTTACTCATAATTTGGATTAACTCCGAGTGAAAAAACAATTATTATCCTTTTGGTGAACGATATTATCGGGAATGATTTATCACAAAGTACGATCTTAAATTCTTAATTATCTATTTTATTAACCAAGATATTAAGTAAATATAATTATATCACAAACATATAAAACTTTACTTAGTCTTGTCTACTTTAAACCGGAAAGATAAAAATAAATATTTGATGTTATCTAAATTGTTTAATGTTTTTGTATCAATGTCTTATTTGAAAAGTTAGAGATTTTTTATTTTTTTAAAATACTTTGTCGATTTTATTTTTTCTTAATTGATGTATCATTACGTGAACAATTTGCGACTTTTGTATGCTATTCGAAGTTCTTTTTCTTACTAATTTTTAGTTACTAGTAAATTATTTACACTTAAGCTATTAGAATATAGAATCAATACTAAAACATAAAAATTGAACTTTAAATATGTTTTGTGTATGCGTGCTTTTTTATATAATATTGGACTAAATCATCAATTAAGAGGTACATGCTAATTCTTACATAGCATCTCGAAAGGTACAACCACTTTTTATTTTTATCTAAATTTTTGATGTCTTTTTGTATAGATTTTATATTTATTATACCCTTTTTATTTATACTAGTTATAAATGGCAGAATTTGGGGACTAACCTAACTTTCAGAAGTTACATATAAAAACAACTAATGCACTGTTTAAAAATGGCAAAAGGAGCTTTTGATATCTAATAGTTAAAATACATAGATTTTCTTAAGTTTTTTTTTATAGAAGTTAACAACCTTTATGAAATTTTTATTTTGTTACTAGTGAACTATTTACACTTGTGCTATTAGAATTTAAATACAATGCTAAAACATAAAATTGAACTTTTAACCTATTTTGTATGTGTGTTGCTAAAACATAAAATTGAACTTTTAACCTATTTTGTGTGTGTGTACTTTTTTATATAATGTTGGATGAAATTATCAATTAGCTTTTCGCTGAAAACATATAATAAATGACTGTACATACTAGTACTTACATAGTACTCGAAATCTACAACCTTTTTTATTTTTATCTAAATTGTTAGATGTTTTTTTAGTTTAGATTTTATATTTATTATACCCTTTTGATTTTGCTAGTTACAAATGACAGAATTAGGAAATAAACCAACTTTCAGATAAGCTACAAACAAAAAAACAATTAATACACTGTTTAAAAAATTTTGAAATACCAAAAAAAAAATGGTCTCTTTTAGTTATGAAACATAGATTTTTGATTTTTTTTTTATAGATGTTAATAATTTTTATGAAATTTTCATAATTTCTTAGAAACTCTTGTTTTTTTGGTAATCAGAAACTTTTACTTGTTTACACTATATCATAGAACTCTCAAAAAGATTTTAAATTCTACTTGTTTTACCAAGATACAAAAGAAAATCTATTAGCTAAAAAGTGAAATTTAATTATATAATTAATAATATTTTACTTTTAAATAAAAATATTAATAATTTATAATTAGATATAATTATATTTATATAATAATAATAAGTATATATATACGATTTAGATTTACAGCATTATTACAAATTAATACTATGTTTAAAAGAGAGAGAGAGAATCAAAATTTATTGGCTCATTATTACCAAAAAAAATCTCAAATTAAAAAAGTAACCAAATCTCTTTTCTTTCTATTCTTTTATTTTCCTTTTTTCAACTCTTTTTCTAAAATTTAAAAAATTTCTTTTATTATTTCACCAATTGGCCCATTGGCTAACAAATTGATGGACCAGTGAATTTTGGTCTGGACGATTTTACTTTTATCAATAACAATAAAAAAATGTGAATTGGTACACTATTTTATATTATTATGTATATATATAAATATGTTTACTCATATTATTTTGGTTTATTGAATTAAGTATATATATATATATATTAATGGTTGATTAAAAATTATATAACATTATTAAAAATACAATTTTTGTTACATCTAATTTGTTTGAATTTTTAGAAGTATGTACAAATATATAGAAGAAATAAATAGTGTTATCATTGAAGAACAGTGTTCTATTCAATCACATATTGTATATAGTATCATATAATATTTTTATAGAATCTTTAATAATTAGCTCTAAATTAAAATGTATTGTTTTAACACAGACTAATATTACATCTGAAAAGTGACTACAAAAATAATACAAAAAATTCATCATCTTATATACATATATAGTATGTATATATATCTAGTACAGAAATTGGACATTTACAGACTAAAGCTTATTTATTGATTTTAGAAATTTGTTTCTGTTTTCAAAAAAACTAATTTTGTTATAAGTAGAAAAAAATCAATGGTTTATTTTTGTTGGATCTCTATGCTCTCTTATCATCTAGTCCTCTACTCATTTCTCGCATATCTTCACACATCTCACTCAGCTCTTCCACGGATCTCGAAATCTTCTCGTGTTTCTTGTAAAGTAAATAGAAAAACCTAACATTTTTTTTTACAGAACTTAATGCAATCCTTGCAGCGTCTGAGATTCTATTATTGATCTCGTAAACCAGACTACTTGTGAACTATATATTGAATTTAAAAGTCGTCTCTCTCTACTCTTTTTGGACGTGGAGATGAGCCCAAATCGTGTTTCTATCCCTGTTCGAGTGGCAATCAATGCGCCAGAGTCCCGTGGCATTTTGGGAGAACAAGCATCAAATTCACTATTTGAAACAGATCCCTATTTTAAAATATTATTCGCTATTCGTTGGCATCGAGATTCCATTGGAATCAACGCCAACAAATAGCAAACAACATTCCAAAACAGGGATCTGTTTCAAATGTTGAATTTGATGCTTGTTCCCCAAATGCCACGAGACTCTGGCGCATTGATTGCCACTCGAACAGAGATAGAAACACGATTTAGACTCATCTCCACGTCTAAGAAAAGTAGAGAGAGACGACTTTAAATTCAATATACAGTTCACAATTCAATATACAGTTCACAAGTAGTCCGTTCTACGAGATCGACAATGGCGGGAGATAAATAGTTAGAGACTCTGCTAACTATCCGGCTGCTACATTTGTTCACTACCTAAGCCAGCAGGTACAATTGCCTCAACACTAGTTCACCAACTACAATAACATGCAGAAGGAATCAGCTTTACATTTGTTGCTTATGATATATGTTATATCTGCGAAGTTTCAGCATACTAAGTTTCTACCAAACACATTAGGTTATATCTGCAAAATTTCTATTTGGGGTATACTAAGTTTCTATCTAGAGTTCACTGAGTTTATCCATCTGCTCTGATCTGAAAATCTGCTGTGAAGGCCATTGTTCAATTCGGATCTGAAAGTCTCCATCAGAAAATAACAAAAGGTTAAAACTTTGAGAGATTAAGAGAGAAGAAATGTGGAAAAAGAATGGAACGTTCTTGTTTCAAATAAGGTAGAAATCACATATTTTTAAAAGAAGCGATGATAACATATCTAAATCGGAAAAGACAAAAGGACAGACCTTTATCATTCGGATCTGAAAACTTCAGATCTTGTTCGATTCGGATCTGAAATGTTTACATCAGAAAAAAAAAACACAAAAAGGATTAACCTTGGAGATTAAGAGAGAAGAATTTTTTAACATATATGCGTGTGGAAACAGAACCGTTCTTGTTTCAAAGAAAGAAGAATTTACATGTAACAAGTGCTTATCTTTTTTATCTGAAGATTGGCCGACGAAAATTGAATCGCGGGTATGGGGAGAGCTAAGAGTGAAAAGACAGAGAGAGGAGGAGAAAATGAGAAAACGAGAAAGCTAAGCTTTATATATGATTGGTGCTTAGGTTAAAGCTTTGGTGTGACTAAGACCCTTGGAAGGAGCCAGAAGGTCCATGTTAACGAGAAGGCCTACACATCATCATCACACGTGTCATCATCTTCCTTTTTGGTTCGCTGTCGGCCCATCTCATTTTTAATGACTCGGTGAGGACCCTCTTTTGGTACTAGCGGGTTTATATTTTGGTTTTGAATTTTTTAGTGTGTAATTTTCACTTTAATTGTTGTGTTTTTAACTTTTGTTATCTATATTAGGGGATTTCTAGCGCGGATTATGTGTATTCAAATTTTTTATTGTACTTTACATTTTATCTATTATTTTTACTGTTAATAACTAAAGAATCCTCATATTTCTTTAAAAAATTGATTTTCTTAATGTTTTAATTGTTTGAGAAGATAGTTTTTGAATATAGGAATTAGTTCATATAATTTTAATATCTTACATAATATGTATTTTCATAAGGGATTCATTGTCTCTTGTCTCTTTGTCTCTTTATTGAGAATATGAACACATGGGTTATGAAAAGCTTATTGCCAGTTTGAATAAGGTTGGATATTACATTATTACTTAATGTCTTTTCATCTCTCTGGAATCTCCACAATGGAGGCGAGAATTATGGAGAGGGAAACAGATGCAAGAGAGGTTGTTTTATCAACTTGCAAACTAAATTATAGCGTAAGGTGCAATAATTACACACGAAACAAGCTATAGTTGAAGAATTATATTTTCTAATCATGTTACGAACTCATGCTAATTTTATTGTATGATTATGCAGGCTCTTCTTCGTTATCACATCACTACCGAACTAATGAGGTTTTCAGCGTAAGATTCTGGAAGGGAAGTCTTTTAGACTCAAGCATATCCATCGGTCGATGTTCCAAACAGATTTTTTACAAGAAAGTCAACTTGATTACGGCTCAAAGAAGAGAAAATGTCTGATTTTCCAATATTAGAGGGTAAAGGCACCTAGCTCATAAAATTGATTTTGAACATTTGGCAAAGATGCTCTGAAAGGGAAGTGCTTTGTATACTCACTGAATTTTGTGAACAAACATTGGCATAACTGCTATTTTTAATTAAAAAGTTCAGAAATTTTGGTATTTCAAACCGACAGTTATACAGCTGAGAACTGAATTACTAAGCCGTGTAAGGGTAAGGCTATGTACTTTTGTTTCCTTTGATTGTATTCTTAATAATCAAGACTTATTTCTGATTTAAAGTGCAGGAGAAATTGTACCCTTGCATCATGATTTTTCATGGAGATGTATTTTCTGATTAAATATCAGCCTCAAAAAGTGATGAAGAAGACTAACTGCATGGTAGGGAGAGAGAAGATTGTGTGAAGTATAGTACTTGAGGATTGAAAAAGTAGGATTTGGAATAAAGCTAAAGTTCACTCGTGAAAGACGTCATGCAAGTCGATCCAGCCAAATATTACACTGTATTGTCGATCAATACAAATAATTTGCTTAGTGTCTTTGGGTCTTAGGTGGGAGTCATGTCATGAACGATCTTCGTCAGTGTCAAGAGTGTCCACTCAGATGGGTTTATGTTGTAGTTATATTATTAACGATTTCATTATTGTTATTTGTTAAAAGTGCCCATTCATATAGTGGTATAATTAAAGAGAAGTATGTGTAATTGGTATCTTTGTATAATTGTATTAAATTTGGTTCTATATACTGTATCACCACTTTATTGATTTTTTTGGAGTTAAAAAATTTAAAAATTAAGAGCATTTCCAATCCTTTTTATTTTCTTGCATCTAAATGTTATTGTAGAAGACAATTTTCTCCAATCCACTTCTATATCTTTCTCAGAAAAAAAAAATATTTTTTCTCTATATATAGAGTAATCTTCATACTAATGTCCTTTTTCATTAAGTTACCACATAAGATAAAATAACTTCACATATTACTTTTGAAATATAAATTTTGAATATCAAACTTTAATTTTATTATGATCTTATAAGAATTTTATTATTCATTTACATATTTTCAATAGTTTTAAAAATCATGGAAGAATACATTAATTATACCAATCAAAATACTATTCATATTAATAACATATTTCAAAATATTTTCAAAAATATATATATACTTTGACATTTTGAGAACAAAAATCGTTTTTTAATATAAAACTAAAAAATGGAAACATTTAATCATCTTGGACAAGCGTCAATCCAATTATATATAGTAAATACATATAAAATTCAGTTTGTCTTATCATATTAAAATAAATTAAAACACAATTTTAAACTACATTAATTGCTGGCAAATTACTAATGCTTCAACTCCCACAACATAATTCTGTTTTAATAAATCCATATATGCTATCAGAAGCTCCACAAGAAAAAACACTAGCTTAAATCACAAATTGCTACATACTCTTTCATCTTTTATGTTGTTGTTTTTTTGTTTGTTATAAAGAGTTAAATATGTCATTCTTTAAAATAATTAAAAACATTGACTACTTTCGACAATAACTTCAACCTACACAGATATAAGCCTTATTTTGGTATCTATAAAACTAACATATACAAAACATATCACTGAAACAGTTAATGATTTCTTTAACAAAAAGAACGACCATTGATATATAAGAAAAAAAAAAAAGAATAAATATATATATAATAAAATAAATAATTAAAAAATAAAATTATAAACCTGCGCGTAGGCCGGAACAATCGCTAGTAACCCTCATAAAACGAACAACTTCACTCAAAGCTAATCTAACTTGGACAACAACTATTAATCTTTGTATGACTTGGACAATTGAAACCTTCAAAGCTTAAAATGAAACGGGCCTAACTTTTAACATAGTTGGGCCTACAATAAATGATAGAAAATGAAATCTTTTTAATTAAGGAATAAATTAATACCTAACCCGAGATTAATTTGTTTCGTTGCTTTGCCGTCGAAATTGAAGTTCCACCGCCGTAGAAGATCGTCTCTGGTTTCATTTACTCAGGCATATCGCTGTCGGAATTCTCCATCCTCCAATCAGATTTAGAGACAGCTGTTCGGTAGAAAAGGATAGTTTCCATCTTCCATCTTCCTTATGTGACTCGTTTCCTCGATCGGAGAGAAGGCACAACCGTCTCACTCATCCTCAGCGATGAACCAGCGCCTGTTTTTATAAAATTTTTATTATAGAATTAGTAATTATTGTATAATTTCCTTCTTTTAAAAAAATATTTTGTAGAGAAGTATATTATAATTTTTAAACAATAGTTACTATTATATATTTTCTTTTTAGATAACTTTTTAATGTATTTCAAAATAAAATATCTTTTTTCTTCTAAAATTATTAATTAAAGTTTAATTATTTTAATAAAATTAATTATTTTCTTACTATTTTTTTTTAATTAGAAAATATCTAATTTATATCTGTCAAAATATAATTAAATGACTTTGGATATATCATAATTTTGTTAATTAAAATTTTTGAAAGATCAAATTTTTTATAATAAGAATTATCAGTTTTATTTATAAAATAAATAATGTATAAAAAATTCGGCTAACCAGTTAATTATAAATTTTTATATAAAAAATAGAGAACAATTAGTAAAATATTTTATTTAAAATTTAAAATTTAGAAAATTTACTATTTATTTTTTCTGCTGAAAATTATACTTATTTATATATAATAAAACTCTTTTAACCTTTAATTTAATTAATAAATTTAAAAATCCAAAACTATTAATACTCTGATTAATTTATTTATTTTATTGAACATTTATTAACCAAGATATTAAGAAAATAGAAATATATCACCAAGTTATAAAAATTTGTTGTTGGAAAAAAAAAATTATGAGTCTTTATCTTTTTTAAAGCCAAAATATAAGTCTTAAAAAAAAAATCGTAATAAACTCTTTGAGAGCATAAATCTTCTTGCTTTAGAAAAACTAACAAAGAGATGAGAAGTTGAGAGAACAAGGAATTGATTAGAATGAAACGGGCCAAACTTTTAACACAGTTGGGCCAAAACAAATGATAGAAAGTGGCCTACCAAATAGTTTAATTAAAGGATAGATTAATAAATAAGTAATACGAAACGCGCGATTGATCTGTTTTGTTGCTTTGCCGTCTGTCGCCGGTCGAAATTAAAGTTCCACCGCCGTAGAAGATCGTCTCTTCTTTCATTGACTCAGGCATATCGATCGCTGTCTGGTAGAGAAAGTTGAATTTCCTTATTCGACTCGTTTCCGAAGCAATTGCGTCAATTTCATAGATCGGAGGGAAGGTAAAATCGTCTTCACTGATCGACAGAGGGAATGAATAGCGGAGCCGATGAGGACGCAGATGCTGTCCTCAGCGATGTCGAGTCCGATGAACCAGCGCCTGTTGTGTTAAAGGAAGAGGTGCATGACGAGAGGGTAACGGAGCTACTCGAGGAGCTCGATCGCGAGAAGAAAGCTCGAGAAGCAGCCGAGAGTTCGAAATCGGATCTCCAAGCGTCGTTCAATCGGCTCAAGGCTCTTGCTCACGAGGCGATCAAGAAGCGTGACGAGTCCAAGAGAGAACGAGACGAAGCCTTGAAGGAGAAGGAGAATCTATCCAAGGAGCTTGAGAGTGTAAGTAGAAGTAAAGATGAATTGATTAGGCAGCATGATGAGATGGCCAAGAAACTTGATGAGGCTGTTAGATCTAGAGATGGTTTGAAAGCTGAGATTGACAACTCTTCGCATATGTTGGTCTCTGGGATTGAGAAGATATCAGGTAAAGTGAGCAGCTTTAAGAATTTCTCAAACGGAGGTCTCCCCAAGTCTCAGAAATACACTGGCTTGGCTTCTGTTGCCTATGGAGTTATCAAGCGTACAAATGAAATCGTGGAGGAGCTCGTTAAGCAGATTGATACCACTGCAAAGTCGAGGAATGAAGCTAGGGAGCAGATGGACCAACGGAATTACGAGATAGCCATTGAAGTTTCTCAGTTGGAGTCAACAATCAGTAACTTGCGGTTAGAGGTCGCAGAAAAGGCTTCACTTGTTGATGATTTAGAGAGGGATGTGAGTGGGAAAGACAAGAGGATTGCTGAACTTGAGAAAGATAATTTAGGGAGGGTAAGTGTGCTAGAAAGCCAAGTTGTGGAGCTAAAACAGTTGGTTGATGAGTATGATGGGAAGTTGAAGAGTTCGGAACTGAAAATGGTAGCTCAGCGTCCTTTGTTGATGGATCAGCTGAATCTTGTGTCAAAGATCCATGACCAGCTTTACGAGGTCGTGAGGATTGTTGACGGAAATAGTTCAGACCAGTCAGATCTGTCCGAGTCTTTCTTTATGCCTCAAGAGACAGAGATGGAGGAGAACATTAGAGCTTCTTTAGCAGGTATGGAATCCATCTTCGAACTGACCAAAGTGGTTTCCGGGAGAACACAGAGTTTGCTGGAAGAGAAGAGCCATGAACTGAAGAATTTGAATGAAGCTGTGGGTCTATTAGTTAAAGAGAAGGAACATATTGGTACTTTACTGAGGAGCGCTTTGTCCAAAAGGATGATATCGGAGCAGCCATCCCAAAAAAACGAATTGGTTCAAGCTGCAGAGAATGGGTTGAGGGATGTTGGTATTGAGTTCAAATCCTCTAAACCCTTAAAGGATGGGAAGGTTCAGGACTCTCGTGGTGATAATGCTGATGATCATAGTACAGAAGAGAATGAAATATATTCCCTGGTGAGTGTTTCTCTACGCCGGTTATGTTTTATGACCTTCATTCATTCGGGTATCTTTATGATGTCTCCACATTGGAATGCAGGCAAGTACATTGGAGAATATTGTCAAGACATCTCAACTCAAGATTGTTGAACTGCAGCATTCTTTGGAGGAATCAAGGCTAGTTCTCTAAACCAGAACTTTTTCTATATATATATATGTAGTAACTTTGATAGAGGGCATTCATTTGGTTTCACTAGGAATATAAATGCGTAGCTTTACCTCATAGCATCGGTGGCCTAGGAACCATGTGTCAAATTCATTATCCGATAAAATCCAATTAGTAGGGATAGATTCCGAACATTTTTTTTCTATTGGAAACTGGAACATCTTACACCTGTATTTGCGACATCTTTCTTGATGTCGAATGAAACTCTATGGAAATCACTATATTTTGAATGCATCTCTGTGGTTTCTTGTGTAATACATATTTTTCATATGCGATACTCCTAGTTGCCCAATGTAGTTTGCTGTGCATAATGATCCTTTGCCTGCTTTTGTTGGCGCGCAACTTACACGGACCACTTATTTTTGCATGAATCACCCAGGGAAGAGACTAGTTCTCTTAGGAAACTATTGGACACTCAGACAAAGGAGCTTAACCAGAGAATGCGCCAAATAGAAGAACTTAAAGAAAAGGAGAGGATAGCGAATGAAAATGTGAGTGAATTTTTAATTTTTTTTTTAAATCTCAGTGAGAGCTGCTTGCTAGAGTTGTGAAATTGATTGTTTCGTGCATAATTTGTCAACTATAATATGCTATCCTGAGAATTTTAGTTTGTTTAAACTTTGGCTCCCTTCGATGCTTAGGTTGAAGGGCTTATGACGGACATTGCTGCTGCTGAAGAAGAAATAGCGAGATGGAAAGTGGCAGCCGAGCAGGAGGCTGCTGCTGGGGGAGCTGTTGAACAAGACTTCACGTCACAGGTGGGTAAAAAGTCTTGGTGTTAGTCTGGTGGAGGAGCATTGTAATTACCCTTAGTGGCTTTTAGTAGAGTATGACATTATTGACAGCTCAGCAACTGATACTTGAGTCGGTTAGCTAGAGAGCTAACAAGTTAAAAGGAAGTCTAGGAGAATGAGTTGGGGTATCAGGATTGTACAGGGTTCGGGATTTGATATTGGGAAGTGAGTAAAGATCTTCTTCGTCTGTCTATGGTGTGCATTTCTGAATGAAATGAAAAAGGAGTTTCACTGGTTTGGGATCCTATCAGTGCGCTCTTTTCTATTTCTTTAGGTACGCATGATGGTCTGAACTCTCATTTGTTTCTTTGTTCAGCTGTATGTGCTTAAAGAAGAACTTGAAGAGGCAAAGCAAGCGATTATAGAATCAGAGAAGAAACTAAAGTTTAAGGAAGAGACGGCAGCAGCAGCCATGGGTGCAAGGGATGCAGCAGAGAGATCTCTGAGACTCGCAGACAATAGGGCAACTAGGTTGAGGGAAAGAATACAAGAGCTAAACCGTAAAGTTGAAGAATTAGAAACCCATCGAGATATGAATAGTTCAAACAGAGCTAGATATGTGTGTTGGCCATGGCAACTTCTCGGGATTGATTTTGTGGGGGGTCGAAGAATTGAGTCGGAACAACAACAGAGTTCGAACGAGATGGAACTCGCTGAACCTCTACTATGAGAAAATCGGTACTTTATACAGTTTGTCTCTGTAATTTGTTTTGATTTTTATGTATATACCAGCTGATATAAAGTGTTAAAGCTTTGACATGTTTTGTTTCATGTTATAATGTTACTCTTTTTTTAATTTTGTTTGGGGAAAAGCAGGGTATTCACACACCCACAGTGATTAATAAATCTTAGTCTGTAATGGGCAGCCAAGTCTATCGGATCAATACTGACACATACCCTCAACAAACAAATAACTTCAGTAGGGGTCGTGGGGTCATGCCAACGACGAGACCATTACCTGCAGGCAATTAGACTCGGGCTTATATTACACAGTGGACAGATACTGTCATGCAAAGCAGTGTGTGGGTGGACGAAATGGTGATATTAACAGATCTAACTCTTCGCTTCCTTGTTTTTAAGTATCCAACTTGTGTGACAATGGAGACCAAATTGGTCGTTCGTATGGATAAAGCACAAAATGATGGATTTAATCAGCGAAATGGCGGCATCCAGCAAAGTGAACAAGTGACTATAAAAATGGTTTGATAACTTGACTAGCAATGAGACAACGCAAGAAACAAACAAGTAATGTATTTTCTTAAATCAGAAGGAAACTTGAACGATTTTGCAATTAAACAAGTGACAAAGAGAAGTTAAGAAGAAAAAACACAGGGTAGAAGAAACATGATAAATAGAAACGATGATGATGATTATGATGATGATGATGATGATGATGATTGACTAGCATTTAGATTTGCAAGCAAAGATTCGAAAATCACCAATCTCTTTCTTTCCTTTTGCGCGGTTGGTTGAGTTGCACTAAGCTTGGGAGATAAGACGAAGAGCACACAAGTGGGGGAGAAAAAAATTGCGGCATATATCCACCAGGCGGTATAGGCGTCTCAGGTACGTAGACATTGGGAGCTTCTCCAAGAGTGACAGACTTGAAGTAGCCATCTTCTCCGATGATAAAAGCTGTGTGGTACCGAGCGGTCTCCGTCGGTAAAAATCCGTCTTCATCGAAAACCACAGCCAGTTTCTCTTCCTCGTCAATGAAGAAGCTCCCATATAGATGGTCAAACCGAGCAGCACCAAGACTAGTGAATGGTTTCATATCCACGTTCAAAAACTTGCTCCAGGACACTGCGTTGGGCTCAATCATAGTCGTAACCCAAACTTCCAAACCGTCATACGGAACCGCACGACTATCCCGATGCTGATATAGCACAGCGAGCTGTTCGTGTCGGACACAAGAGAGAGATACAGTGTTTGCAGTGTAAGAGTGAAACGGGAGAGGCAGACGCGGTCCAAATCTCTCGCTTGTAAAATCAAAACAGAGTAGGAAATCGTCATAATCAGTTATAGAACCATTTCTCACAACTATCCTCCGGTTTGGAGGCACTGGATCCAAATGGTTCAGTAAAGTCTCATGAGCGAAAAAATACGTATTTCCCTTCAAAGACGCGCCGCGCTGATAAAATTCTACCTCCCAGTCGGGTGTGACCTCAATAACTCTCCATGAATTAGAGCTAAAGTCGTAGATCTCGAACTCTAAAAGGTCTTTCCCGTTGAAAAGATCCAAAAACCTTAAGATTTTGTGGTTACGGTTCTTCCTGTCATATCCGAGAGCATACCTGTCTAGACTGTGGAAACGTGTTCTGGGCGCCATCCACCTTGTTTGCCCTAAATAAGGGTTCCACGCCACGAGCCTCGAGTTGTCTTTGGTGACGCATAACAATAACCCGTCGCACTGAAACACTTTAGAAATCTCGACTTGATTGAGTGAATCTACCTGCTTTATAGATAGATCAACCAAGCCTTCGTCCTTGCGGTGTTGGAATCTCAATGAACAAACCTTGGAATCCTTCGTCATGAACCCCATAAACTGCTGTTTTGCGGCTGCTTTCCCCAGAATCCATTCTCTCGATAAAGATTCCCACAGTTTGCAAGTGGATCGCACTGCTCCCACAGATGTTATGGGAACCTTGGTGAGTATCTTTTCCCCTACCAGTTTCGGTGGAAGATCGCCTATCCTCTTCGTCATTCTCCCAACTTGAAGATTAGGGCTTTGTCTTACACTTTTTTTCCTTTATATAACTTTCGTCCAAATATAATTTTCCTTTCTTTCCTATACTAAACTTGAGAAAATCATTTTCTTTCCATTTTTGTCTTATTATCTAGATTTCATGTAAAAAAAACTACAAATACTATTATCGTCATATAATAATGGTCTGTTCTTCAATTCACATTCAGTTTCATTTTAAGTTCGCGTTCTTGATCAAAAATATGCTTTTCCACTGACATAAGTCATAGAGAATCTCTAGAGAATAGGACAATGAGAGAATCGATTTTGTTTTGAACTCCCCATGTGCTTATAACCTAGATGACAACCAAAGGAAAACAATCTGATTAGACACTCGAAATAAAAGCCAAGAATGTGTGACAAAAAGGAACAAAAGCAATCACGAAGATGTGTAGATTAGAAGCAACTTCAAACCTCCTTATCTTTCTCCGTAAGAGTTGGGAGATCGATGTGAACAGAGAACCAGACAGAGTAGCAGCATTTCTTGACAGTCAATAACATCATCTCCTTTAACTTGATCAACCTGCAGGTTCATTCGGTAGGTTAAAATGTGTGAAACTTCAACATAGAGCTTGAGCTTCATATCGTTTTTTCTACCTCGATAGCGAAACTGAAGTTGTTTCACTACTAGTGAAAAGCTATTGTCCAACGAAGATAGTGTCTCCTTTCTTCACTGCCTGAAAATCATCAAACTAGTAACTGCCGTCACAAGTAAACCATCGATTCAATATACAAAATCATCTCATTTCATAAACGAACCTTGGCAAGCCCATTAAAGTTAATGGGAAGGACTTGAGAAGAAGCTTCTCGGTCTTGATTAGGTGTCAAAGTAACAAGTCCATCAGCTTTAAGAGAAATAGCTTTCTCAGATTTGTTGATAACTTGAAGCTCAGGTCCTACAGTATCAAGCATAACCTGATGAACAAAAAACAATCTCAAACTGATGCATAATGCTAAAAGCATCAAATCTTCTTAGTGCTCTTGACATCAATTTTCAGATTATCAAGTGTGTCCTAGTGATAGTCAGCGTCACCCAAGAGAAATGGAATCGAGCCACTGTCCATAGCAAGAGTAAATAAGTTTAAGTAAGAGTGAGAAAAACACGAATCAACTGGAGAAAAGTGAAGGCAACATGGAATCTGATCATCACATGGATCAAGTTGATGAATAATGCAATGGAAGGCAAAATGAAGTTTTTATTTGTACTCTTAAGTTCAATGATTCTGGCTAAATCAGTGGCTTCACAAGCAGAGTTAAGTTGATCAAACGCAGGTTTATGTGACATCACACAAATCGATTTCTGGGTTTCTATGTTAAGATCTAGCAAAAAAGAACTCTTAACCATAATCAACAAACCAACACATAGAATTTCAGTCCAAGTATTCAATTTTTTGCATACATACAGGCTTTCGGTACAAGCTAATGAAGTAATGATCTATTTATTTGTTTCCGTTGATGATCTTCCTCTCTTAAATCCATATGAAAAGACTTGGGAAATTTGTATCGGTGTACTATTTACTAAATTACCTTATATTAATATTGACAAAATCCCAAACTAAGTCTTATTTGTTATATGATATTGTTAAACTCCTACAATCCATATTTTTTATCAGAAAATCAAAGTACAACTTTTTCACAACACTTTCTTAACAAAAAAATGAAAATAAAGTTTGGTATCAATTCAACACTATGATGAAATTTAATGGAGTTGTCGACACAACTAATACCATCATTGCCTTCAAACCATTGTAAGATTCTCACCTAATTATTTAACAGTTAACATTCCAAATAATAACAATCTTTTAATTTATTTATTTTTATAGGATTGTAATTATAAATTCCCAATACGTGGAATTAGATAAGAAAATCCCTTATTTTCTTTCCTATTCATCATTTCATCATATGTATACAAACTTTTATAAATGTTCTCAATCAATCAGAAAAAAACGAATATTCTTCAAGGCATTAAAATGCCTCAATCTACTCCAGCTATCCATCACTTGTTGTTTGTTGATATTGATAATAACCTCCTCATATGTGGAACAAACATTGCACAAAACTCAAAACTAATTCGTTTTTTCAGTTCTATTTTGAAACTTCCAGAAAAATTATTAACCTACAAAAATCGTCCATAATTTTTGGTATGAAAATTGATAAAAAAAGAGGAGATGAAAAGTACATTACTGAATGTTTTCAGTGTTTTAAGCGCGATCTATTGAATTTCACATTGTCCTCACTAAAATCAAGAAAATATTTCTTATAATGGACAAAAGTTCACTAATATAAAATTATTTTGGTTCTTCATTACTCTTCTTTAGAAAGTAGATCTTACTATTTTTTCATCATCATCTATTTAAAAAATTTTGCTTGTAGTGATTTGAATCCAGCCCTGTTAATTGAGTCAACTATAGGTTCATGTTGTAATACGTGGCAGTTACTATCTACAGTATGGGTGCAGTCAATCCTCCATATTTTTGAGATTTCAAGTATAACATTATGAATTTGGAAAATATGGTGATTCAAGAAAATGATTCCCCACTCTACTGCATTCAACCAGTATTGAGTTGATTGCTAGAGAACATTGTTTAACGCTAATCGACAAGTATACCCAAGAAAATCAATGTTAATATTTCGATTTTAATTTTTATATAGGTGCGCACAATGAAGAGAAATCAGTGGGTAATCTCGAATTCTCCTGCGCATTTCCAATCCCCGCAGATCTGAAGCAGATCTGAAGTAATGTGAGCTTTATTAGAGTCTCGTAATTCGAATTTTACTATTTTATTATTTAAATTTTAAAAAAATTATTGTGATTTTCTTTTGTTTTGAAAGATGGATTTTAACTTGAGATTGTTAAGTAACAGTACATAGTAGTACCTAGAAGGAAATCATTTGGGGATCAAAAGATTTTATTGGCTTCCTTCAGTTACAAAATTTGAGAAAAGATAGATTGGTTAGACTATAACAATTTTTATCCATTCGGTTATGTGAAGAATATCTACAAAAAAATGTTGTTTTATATCATTTATTTTTAGTATTTGCATCAATTATAAATAATGTAAAAAAACTTTTACATCACTTAAATAAATGATTTTGAAAGTGGTGATGTNATTTGTATCATTTTATTAATAATTGATATAAATATATAAAATATTTACATCAATTATTATAATTAATGTGAAAATGTGTCAATTACAAAAAACGATATTAAATATTTACATCAGTTAATATAAATGATACTAATATTTAATTTCATTATAACAATTTCGTAATATATATTCTGTTTAAATAAAAAGTTATTTTTCAAATAAAATTATTAGATAAATTTGATTTTTAATAAATTTATTAATTAAATAATTATAAAATTATTTGTATCTGATAATTCAAATCTTTATTAAATTCTGAAATATTCTTATTAGATACCAAAGAATATTCTCAAATATTACTCTCACCTAAAATCTATAAATATTGATCCTACATAATAGGAATATAAGATCTTCTCAAATATATAAGAAAAATTCTACCTTCTCTATTTCAAAACTATCGATGTGGGATGTTAAAACTAGTGGTGCACTACTTGATTTTATAATAAATAATCAGATTCATTTATAATAATTATTGTGGGATGATCATTTGATTTTATAATAGTATCATTTGTATCACTTAAATGATCATTTACGTGGGTTACATAAATAATATTTTAATCAATTAAGTATCAATATATATATATATATATTTACAGATTTAGTCAATTAAATGTAAATTTTTTATTGATACAAACTAGTTTTATTTAATATAAAATATTTAAATTGATGTTAATTGAAAAATAATTACATAAACTTTTAAAATTTAGGTTAATTCACATAATTATTTTTATGACATTAATATATTCTATTAGTATCAATATTTATTGATGTTAATGTTGTATCATTTTAATAAGTGATGTTAACTAAAATAAAATATATACATCATTTATTAAATTGATATAAATTTGTAAAATAAATCAATTTTGTTTAAGTGATACAAATTAATAGAAATTATATCAATTTATTGAACTGATGTTAAACTAATTAATAATTGCATCAGTTATTTATAATTGATGTTAAATTATTTTTATTTATATCATTTATAAATACGTAATTTAAAATAGTATTATTTAGTTTTGTGATATAATTTAAGTGATATAATTTAAATTAATCGCTATTCTCACAATTGAGAAGCACGTTCTTTGGCCCAATCATCAAAAGCAGCATTACAGCCACTTGGTAATTGTTTGATTTCCACACAAAAAAGAATATGATTGGGTTTTTCAGCAAAATTAGTTCATTTTCTGGTAATAAGGCAGACCAAGACAGCATGAATGATAAATTATGGTTTTACTTCCGTGGACAACCTATTAGATTCTCTTTACAAGAATATTATTTGGTTACTAGATTACCGTGTTGGAAAGTCCAAGAAAAAAAGATGAGTTTCGTGGTCCCTTCTTTGAGCCAAAATATTTGAAACATACTTGTGACGAATTGCTATTTCATATCAAAGGATTGTCTGAGGGAGAAGAGGAACGTAAATTTAGGCTAGCGATGTTGTTAATTATAGAGAGTGTGTTCTTTTTACAATACGAGATTTATAAATACAAATTTGATAAGGAATAATATGAATTTAGCAAGGAAGAAATTGATGACTCATACTTGAAGTTGAAGAAAGATTGGTTTCGATTTTCTGTTGAAATTAGTAAAAAAAAAGTATGCTTCTACTCCTCCCATGAAGAAGTCAAAAGACCTTGAAACTGATTTCAACGATACGTGTAATTAAAATGTTTGGCAAATGATAAAACGATAATGCATGCACATAGTTCACGTAACCGTTGGAAGTAATTAATTTAATGGGAATTTAATTATGATTTTCATGAGTCTCCAGGCCATTTCCAAATGTTTTATTTGTTTGATGTGTTAGTTTATAATGTAAACAAGGACCCGATTTATATAAATATATTCAAAATTATGTAAGGGCCCAATCTATAAAAATTATGCAATGGCCGAAATCATGGTGACGAATAAGTTGGCCCAACGTATTAGCAGAGAGGGCCCACTTGGCTACCACATTATACAATTTTCTGTTTGGTTTCAAAACTCGGATAAAGTCGTTCTTCTAAGAAAAATAAACTATTTCAAAGGATTGGATAAAAAAAGAAAAAGGTTGATATTTGACTTTTGATTTTGAACCGTTCAAAGTTCAAACAAGAACTTTTAAAGTTATTATATTATTATTACTTCTTGATCTTCTTCTTGTTTGGTTGTGTATTATGATTCATTAAGACATTTTCCAAAAGGGGAAACAATTTCGCCCATATGATGAGTCAAATCAACAAGCCAATTAATTTTCAGATTCTAAAAATTTGAGTAAGCTCCCCATTTTGGATTTCATTCCCATACACCAAATCACTAATCATATCACAGAAAATCTGAAAGTTCCAGATAATAAAAATCAATTGGCTGCCATTTTTTTAATAAGAAAACAGTAGAGCTTACGGCTTTCACTTTTCCTTTGAGACAACTAAAACTCACGTCTGTTCTAAAAAGTCAAAGGATCTCCAAGAGCTATCATAATTTAATCGAAACGCCTTTCTCGTCTAAGGTGTTCTACTGGTCTGTAATGTCACAATTTAATATGCGTTTTCTTTGTAATAACAATGCCGTTTGATTCGACATCATAAGTAACATCTCTGATCCGACGTGAATATGGGATGATAAGCAAAATGAGTCTTTGATTAGATCATTCGTATTGATCACATGTTTGATTGCATCGCTCGAGTAATCTCGCTCATTTACACTTTTGTTTATATCGATTAATATAGGAGTAATGGTGTTGATGCCATTTGGAGCTTAGAATCAAAGCTGTAAATTAAAACATACCTATGGGAATCTTGTCACGCAGGTAAAAGCCTCTTTATCTCGTTTCTTCTATTCTTCTGTCTATAGACGCAGATAAAGCTTTAGATCAGATGGTAATTGTTGTTAGTACGTACACAGCCCAACTACTAGTAGAAGATCAGAAGAACATGGCATGAAGCTTCTTGCAACTGCTTTTTTTGCTGTAGCTTTTGGTATCCTGCTTGGATTATCATTTCCATCTTTATGGATCACCAAGGTTAACTTCTTTCTCTTCAATTAATCTTTTCTTCTTCTTGTATTTTTCTTCATCTGTTCCCATTTTGTATTGTGCAGGCGAGTCTTCCGAAAAATCTTCTTCGCTCCGTTGCCATCTCACATGGAGATTCGGATATTGCAGCTCCTACAGAAGCCATTGATATCTCAAACGTATGTTTTATGTAATCGTTTAGAAAATTTTACGCATGTGTTTGCATGTTTCAAGAACAATGTGATCCACATTTTGTCCAGATATGGGTTCCTTCAAATCCTCAAGGCGCTGAGAGATTGCCTCCCGGTATTATTGCATCCGAATCAGACTTGTACTTGCGCAGATTGTGGGGGAACCCTGAAGAGGTTTGTTTCTCCAAACATAATCTCAGTCTTGGATTTTACATTTCTCATGTGTGATCAGTGACACTAGGTTCAAATTTCTTCTCTGTTTCTTCAGGATTTGAAGAGGAAACCGAGATATCTAGCAACATTTACAGTTGGTTATAAACAAAGATACAATATAGATGCATGTGTTAAGAAGGTTGCTTCATGCCCTTTTTGTTATCTGTTCTTTTTCTTAATAGTAAACCCCATTTTTTGTTTTCTCTTTAATAGTAAGCTCATTATGTTTTGTCTTCCCAAACACAGTTTTCAGACAACTTTACCATTGTTCTATTTCATTACGATGGGAGAACAAGTGAGTGGGATGATGAGTTTGAGTGGTCGAAGAATGTAATACACATAAGTATCTTGAAGCAGACTAAATGGTATCAATAGCTTTCTTAAACCTCTCTTTTGTTTCTCTCTTATTATGACTTTCTTGACCCTCATATATATTGTGAATTTAAGGTGGTATGCAAAGAGATTCTTGCACCCTGACATTGTAGCGCGATACGATTATATATTTATGTGGGACGAAGATCTTGGAGTCGATCACTTTGACGCAGAAGAGTGAGTTTCTTGACACTCAGCTCACTTCCCTTTTCTTTTTCTAAATCAATTTTTATAAATAAGTTTGGTGTTGCAGCTACATACACATGGTCAAGAAGCATGGCCTTGAGATTTCACAGCCTGGTTTGGATCCAGAGAAAGGGTGTACATGGCAGATCACTAAAAGAAGAGAGCATGTTGAAGTCCATAAGTATATATGACTCATATACAACTTCCTCTCTTACATGATTTTTGTTACATTCAGATATTTTTTTTATATATATGGCCTTGAATTTTATCAGGGAAACAGATGAGAAACTCGAATGGTGCTCTAATCCTCCTCAGCCTCCATGTGCTGCGTATGTTAAAAAAATTCTCTCTATCAAACTCTATGTTGACATCTCCTCATATATAACTTTTGGTCGTTGATAACACGACAGATTTGTGGAAATAATGGCTCCTGTATTCTCAAGAGATGCGTGGCGCTGCGTGTGGCATATGATTCAGGTTACAATTACTTTCTTATCTCTTGTCATCTTCTTCTTCTATTATTAAAGATACATTTTCTTTTTCTCTAACTCTTACGTACACCTTATTATGAACCAATAACAGAATGATTTGGTTCACGGTTGGGGTCTTGACTTTGCACTCAGAAGATGTGTTGAGGTACACAAAAATTTTACAGATTGCTTAGCGTTAATAGAAATGTTCTTGTTTTGCATCGATTAACGAAGAGGTGTTCGTATTTTATATGTGAAAATGAAGGAGCCTGCTTATGAGAAGATAGGAATAGTTGACTCTCAGTGGATCGTTCATCAATTTATACCTTCCCTTGGAAGTCAAGGAAAGGAAGAAAATGGGAAATCCCCTTGGCAAGGGGTAAGAAAGCTCCGTTTTTTGGAGAGTTTCATGTGTACTCTAAAACAAAAACTTGACAAGAAAGTAACTAGATGTGTCACAATATATGTCTTAAATTTGTGTGTGGTTGTTGTTTTTGCAGGTGAGGGATAGATGCCATATGGAATGGAAAATCTTCGAGAGCAGAGTAGATAATGCAGAGAAGGAATATTTCAAATCGTTACAAATTCAAAGCCCATCCAATTCAACCACCTTTCAATAGGACCTTACCATTTTTGTTGTAGTCGCATCTTCCCAACATTTACATACAGATCTTTATAGGTAATATAGAAATCTCTTTTAATAGCATTCTATTGGATAAGGGAGAGAGGATTGTCAATAATCCTTCATGATTTATCGAATCAATTTTGCCACAAGAAAATTAAAAACGATTCTTGAGGAGCTCAAAACAGAACAGGTGTGTGGTGGACTCGCAAAGATTGTCCATATTTTGTGGGTGTCAGCATGTCCGTACAGATGACGTGGCGTGCTTTCGTAGCAACAGTGAGAGCTGAGTCTCCACGTGTCTGTTGTGAGTCGACCTCGGGAGAACAAGGAGCTCTCCACAACGCACCATCTGGTTGGCTGTTCACAACACGTGTCAGAGAAACAGCAGACCACAGAAATACAAAACAAAGACAGAGAGAGAGACACAACAGAATTTTGATAATTCCTTAGAAAAGACGAAACCCCACTAATCAATCAAGTCGCAATCATTGAGAGAGATGAGTCTCTAACGAGAACCTCTCTTATGGTGACACGTGTCTATACCACCGCTGGTTAAAAAAACCAATCGCCCATCGGAATATGAGTGGCGGCTAATCCTTCTCTCTCTATTTCTCTCCATATCAAGATTTTCAAACTCTCAAACTTCCTCTAATAACGCTGCACAATCCCTGTGAATACGTTTACAATAATAAGAAGCTATAACAAAAAAATGGGTCTTTCGCAATTTCCGACAGCGTCAGAAGGAGTACTGCCACTTCTTGTGGTGAACACGGTTGTTTCAGTCACTCTGTTGAAGAACATGGTGATGTCTGTTTTTCAAATTGTTGGATCTGATAGTGAAGCCTCCAGGGATATAGAGGAAGACGAGCGTGAAAAAGATAGCGTGGAGAGAAGAAGAATCTCGATAACGCAGTTCAAGTCTCTGTGTGAGAACAGGGGAGAAGAAAATGAAGAAGAGAAAGGTGTAGAGTGTTGTGTGTGTCTTTGTGGGTTTAAAGAGGAAGATGAAGTCAGCGAATTGGTTTCTTGCAAGCATTTCTTCCACAGAGCTTGTTTAGACAACTGGTTTGGCAATGATCACACGACCTGTCCTCTCTGCAGATCCATTCTCTAGCGGTGGAAATCTTGTTTGACACTTGCCTCCTTTTTCTTTTTCTTTTTCTGCTTTTGTTATGTTATAGGAAAATACCAACATCCTCTATTTTCCTCTGTTTTGTCCTTTTTTTTCTGCTCCGTCCTATGTTTTTGTACCATTTTGGTGCGTTATGTTTTCCCCCTTTTAGGTATGGAAAAGGGGTTTTTTCATAATAAAAAAGGAAGAATCTCATTTTTAGTCCTCAAATTATAGATCACTAACGTTTTAAACCTCCGGAGAATTAGATTCTTATCTTAAACCATCAAAGTAGAGAATCAAACTAGTTTATTAGTTTGCTTCATACAAAAATTAACGGATAAGTGAATTCCATTATTGTAACCGTTAGTTTTGTCTTATAAAATGATGTGGATTTTTTTATAATATGAATTTTAGGTTTGATTTAATCACACGAAGTGAAAGAAAAACATCCCTTATTCATTGTTGGGAATGGGAGAGATTTCATGTTGGTATCTTCGTCCAGGGAAGTTCTCCTCAATTCCACTCTTAGAACTCACGATCTCGCCTGGTTTCGGATGATTAAACCCCGAATTTAAGATTTGGGTTTAATTATCCGTGTACCATTTAAACTGGGACTAAAGGATACGGAAGTAAAGAAAAATACCAATTATAGTCTGTATTTGTTTATTCCATGCACCTTTTTAGTTAAAGGAAACAACATCCATTTTGTTACAAAAACCAGAAGATGGTTGCACACTGAAAAAAGAAAGGAAGACGAGCACAATATATATATCATTTAATATGGTTTATATAGAGAATGGTATGTCCTTATTGTTTCTTACTCGTCGTCAATGGACTAGACGCTCTTAGTCATCCACTTACAGAACTTGCTATGCTCGAACTTGATGAATTCCTCTGCTTCCTTGTCAACATTCTCTTCTTTTGTAGCCTCTCTCCTACTCATCTTCTCGCTCTTCGTCCTCCTCATATCCGCAGACTGATCCAAGATCTGAGTCGGTTCTTCAGCTGCATACGAAACTCGGAACTCCTTCATCGAGTTACGGTGATGGTGATGATGAGATTTGTGATTAGAGGAGTTTCCAAGTACCATTCTTCTTCAAATTACAAAACCTTTTAGTTCTTTTACTTGTTCTGAGTATGGTTGTGTTAGAGATACCTTTGAAAATTATCGGAGGTTTCTTTATATAATAGATGTAAAATGTGGTACTTAGAAGTCAAGATGAAACGATGAGGGTGAATTGGATTCCTTTTTCCTTTTGTCTTTTCCGAGCAAATTGAATAATATTCTTGAAACTTTAGCTGATTTTAACACCTTCTATATATACAAATTTGGTATAATGGTAGTCTGATAGCTAAGGATCTAATACGATATAGCATGTAAGAGATTAGCTTAAACAACAAGCAAGATTATTGATTCGAGAACATATTACAACATAGAGCACATTATTCGAACAACTTCGGATCCTTGAGGTGTGGGCCAACGGTTTCTAAAATTCAAAGTGATATGCCATGCCTATAAAGGGAACGGTATATGATAGTTACTGTTGGTTATTCGTCATAGTTTGATCGAATTAGATGCCTTATGTAGCTAATGCGCAATATTGAGTGGAGAACGAAAAACGTGGTTCTCTTTGTCCTATATAGAGATACCTTTATAATATTTGTCTTTGTTGCTTGGTTAAAAAGTAGAAACCAGGTCAATCTGGCCGTTCACGGGTTTGACTTTACACCATGAAAAAGCCCAAGGGCCTTAGAAAGAAGATATGAGGTCCACCTTGCAGTCGTTAATCAAATCATGCTGAAGCCCAACAACAATGATACAAATGTGCACCATGTTAAGTATTCGGATTTCAGTTGACATTAACTGGTCTCATAGCAGCAAAATTGTTCCAAATGGGAATCAAACTGAATGGAGAACGAATTTACGTGTTGCATCCAGCAGTCAACTATCACCCGACCGACCATTACCATTAATTACGTTTTTACAGTTGTTACTCTGTAGATTCATGAAAGGTGACAAATTTATTGATTTGCCATTGTAGCACTATTCTATCTCTACTAGTAACATCTACTATTAATCGGATACTGCCCTTTGAAACACTTTAAAGGCCAACATCTTGAGGAGACAAGTTTTATACCAAGAATGAAAAAAAATTCATTTCCTGACGAAACTAAAAAAATTGGAAATATTGTACGAAGATTGATAAGTAGGAAGAAATTATCAATAATTTAATTGATCAGACATTCAAAGATAGTAAGTTTAAATGTATTACATACACTTCAAGTAACGGAAACCCTTCCACATATAAAGCCAATAATACAACAAGACATAGAGAAGAAATTGAGAATATAAATACTATTCTATAATTCGGCTGGCCACCCAAATGGAGAGATTCGGTAAGGATCCGATTTCTAGCACCGGCGACGGTGAAGTTACTAATTTAACTTATTTTGGTGTCAGATCCAAGAAGATTATAGGCCTACGATCCAAAAAAACAAATGGTTTAAACAACAACAAAAAAGTGTATACAACGCTACCTTGTTTGGTCACTAGCTAGCATAATTAAGTATCCATAATGCTCCAAAGAAAGAAAGAAAATACACAGACGAACCTAAGATTCCATTGACTACTTAGCCGCTTCATCTCCGGTGCTAGAATCATCCGGCTTAGCCATAGGATCTTGAAGTACGTTTGACGTCTCAACGCTCTTAGTACGTTGCAGCGAAGGAATTCGGTGTAGCCTGCACCTGAATGACCCCGGGTGAGTGGTCGGTGAGCAAAGGCAGTTGTTCTTAGTGATGCTGGTCTGACGAGATAGCCCGCCGGAGCTCACTGCCGCGGTACTCTCCATGATAGCTTCGATCTCCGTGATTCCTTTGTCGTTCATCATCTGATTATCAAAGGGAAGAGGATTCCAAGATGAAGAAAGAGTTATACCTCTTTGTGTGTGTATATAGTCAATTTAAGATTGAATAAGCTTTTCAGGCTGAACAATTTTTTTTTTTTTGGGTCATCACGGGAATGATGATGGAGTCCATCAAAGACCAACTATATCCTTCAACTTTTCATAATGTTTCAACTACTCTTATCCCCAAAAGCCACATCGGTCTTTTTCTTGTGTTTAATGGATGATGACGATACATGATTATTACTCTCCCATGATCCCATCAGTTATCAGTTATATACTTTCTTAAGTGCATTTTAAAAGTTTCTATAAACTTTTACAAAAAGAAAAAATATATTTAACTAAATGAGGTAGAGAGAGATAGGAAGATTTAGAGAGGAAGAGTTAGAGAGAGAAAAAATGAAAAAATGTTAGATTTTTAGTTTTTTTTTTTTTTTTTTTATCTTGCAATTTCCCATCAAAAAATACAATTCATTGAATATTAATGGGATAAACATTCCTGAAGAAAACAACTTACGTAAATCTTTAAAACGAAAGACAAGCTATGGCGGTGTTCGATAAATCAATCCGAATTTAAATTACCAAACTTAGAAAACCTTGTGTTTATAATAATATACATATACTTGAAGCATACCTCTATATATATCATAATAGTTGGGATAATAGTTATTGTTGATTGCTATTGGCTAATTATTCCCCTCTTTGGATTCCTAGAAAATTACATTTGAAATTAAATTTTAACAAAATGAGATCGCAATTGACTTTTTGATTGATTACAATCAATCAATTCATATTTTTCTCTTTTAATTTACAATATCAAATTCGATATCTCTAAATAATTTAATCATTTTCGTTCTAAATTTTTGCGTATATTTTTTCTATGTAAACTTTTAAATTTTTGATTGGTTGGTTTCAAATATCAACTTATTTAAATCTATTCAATAAAATATGTAGTTTTGATATTAAAAAGATAATAATAATAATGAGTGTTTTACTCATTATAGTCAAATCGGAAATAAATAAGATCAAAACGGTAATTAGGCTCTCTCTTTTTAGAAACTTAATGAGTTAAACCCTTGTTTTCGTGTGCATCTATCTAGCCTTGTCTGGAGAAACTCCTTGGCTATTGTGGACTACACTACATATCTTTTATGCAACTTGTGTGGTATCATTCGGTAGCCCCCTCATTCGGATTCTCAGCTAACGCCTAGATAAGATAACCTTAACTGTTTAAATACCATTAACCTACCATATGGACTAGTATGTATTAATATGCATCTTAAGATTTCTTGTAAAACTACATCGATCAAAACATACACAATTCACAAACGCCTCATATTAAGTGAGTTAAGCGCGTCGAGTTAAGTTTTGTAAGTCATATTGATAATTAACTTTGTTAACGAAAAAAAAAAACTTTGTTAACGTAAAACTAGTATGCAAACTCATTGGCGATTTTAAACTAATTGTCTAAAAACGAATCTTTTTATGGAAAGTTCCCTAATATGTATGATTACTTCACGGAAACTTAGCTACATATTATACGCGTGGGGTTAATTTTTGTAAGTCATACTGATACTTAACTTTGTTAACGTAAAACTAGTATGCAAACGCATTGGCGATTTTTNCTAATTGTCTAAAAACGAATCTTTTTATGGAAAGTTCCCTAATATGTATGATTACTTCACGGAAACTTAGCTACATATTATACGCGTGGGGTTAATTTTTGTAAGTCATACTGATACTTAACTTTGTTAACGTAAAACTAGCAAGCAAAACGCATTGGCGATTTTTAAATAATTGTCTAAACACTAACCTTTTTATGGAAAGTTCCCTATTATGTATGATTACTTCACGGAAACTTAGCTACATTTTTATAAACATTAATGATGCAAAATTCGAGTAAGTATATGGTTATCGATCGAGTTTTGAATGGAACAAATACTTGGACCTTTTGATCAAACCTCTAGGATTTGTGACAGTTTACAGACAAACGAGGGTGAAACGATATTGTGAACTTCGAAATATGTGCTTCCGATGATTTGAGAGGGTAAGAGAAAAGGAGAACAGGCAAGAGAACAAAAGCTGTCTTTATGGATTCCGGAGTCAACTTAATAGAAAAATATCTAACTTTCTAGAGATCTCCTTTTGTCCTTTTGGTGTTGTCTTCATTCTCCCCACGAGTATTTTATAATTTTTGTCATATTTATTTCTTCTTAACATTTGCTCATATACCATCAATTCACTTTTCTCAAATACTCATCTGCTATAAAAAGAATTTCTCACACTCTGATTTTTTCTTAAAATATAGAAATTGTCATTGCTAAAACAATCTATCCTGGCAGATAAATCGATCATACAACTAGAGGAAGAAATAAAAGACAAAAGACTTTGAGTAAGTTACCCCTAACCTCATTTCTCACAACCCTAATAAACAGTGGAGTGACAGCACGTAAAAACAGCAACAACAATGTCCTAATAATCATGAAAGCAGTACTGATAAAACATTCCGCCATTTCCATTCTGATGCACAGCTGAATCAAACCCACTCTCATGGTCGACCCAACCCAACTCTCCATGATATTTCACCTGACCGAATCCGTTTCCTTGGAAATTGACGTGATCCGGTAAACCAAGATCTGTCTGAAAACCGGTCTCTAGCGTTGTCGGGAAAACACCAACCGACGGTTGGTTGGTCGTTAGAGGTGTAGAATCTTGTTGAGAGATATGTTTTGGCAAGAAGCCTTGAACAATCTCTTGAAGAAGACCAGACCCAGCTGGTTCTGGTTCGAGGATTGATATCATGCTCTCGTTGTCAATGGTACTTGACCTTTTTGCTTTAGGCGAGTGATCTTCGGAGACATCGTTAACGTTAGGGAAGGACTCGTGAACGAGGCCGCTTACGTTAGAGAGATTACAAGGTGAGTAAGCGAAAGGAGAAAGAGACTGAGAGTTCAAAACGTCACGTAGAAGGAACATGTTCATTGGAGGAGGCGAGAAAAGACGGTGGTGATAAGAGTCAAGCGAAGGAATTGGGTAGACGAAGTTGGTCCGAGCTTTAAGACCACGCATGGCTCGAGCAGCACAGTCATACGCGCAAGCTGCTTCCTCCGCTGTGTCAAATGTTCCGAGCCATCGTCTCTCCTTTGACATCGGATCGCGTATTTCAGCAGCATAACGACCCCAAGGCCTACGCCTCACCCCTCGGTATCTCATGGTGGTGCCACCCGAAGCGCCGGCGCCGAGGGCACCTTTTGCGGTGGTTACACCTCCGGGAGAGCCAGGAACGGTAGAGGAAGTTCTTGATGGCTTTCTCTTCAGAGAATTGTTGTTAGTTTCTCTATGCTCGGCACCTTCAAGTCTCATGATTGCTTCTTCCATTGTTTGACCTGAGGGAGATTTTTTTGTAAGCAAAGAAAGTATTTATTTTGTTCTGTGGTTCTATTAGGGTTTTGAGGCACCTGAATGTGATGGTAGCTGATAACGTATTTATAGAAAAAAAATACGCCATTTCTTTTAAAGTAAAAGAGACCCGACTTTTTTGACTTATGATCACTCTATGAGAGATGCAGAAAGCAAAGGTACGTTTAACGAAGTTCATGTCCCACGTTCGGACTCATATATCTTTCTTTTTCTACGGATTTACATAAAATTGGTGTAATAAGTTACATGTCTTTTTGATAAGTACCAATACCGAAGTTACTATATACCATTTCTGTCTAAACCCTTGAACCCCTCTTCCTTATTGTCAGGGTTTAGAGGTATCTCGATAATGTTAATTCATTTTATATCTTTTTGATTTATTCTTTTGTTTTGAGTGCAAGACATGAATCTTTCATAAAACTTTCTTGAAAACTTAACTAATAAAAATGGAGCACTGAATTACCACTTAAATTTTTTTTTAATATCTTTTCTGACTAATTTGAAAATACAACTTTTGCTTTAACCAACTTTTTTGAAGTTTTGAACCTTTAGAAATATTACAATTCTGTGTAACACAAATGTATCATCCTTTAGAGAGCTTTTCGCGGAATTGTTTTTGGTAAAAGAAGAGTACTATATTAATAATAATAAATAAAATTAGTGAAAAATGATTTAGACAGTTGTTTGTGGATGGGAAAGGAAATAATGATGTTGGGAGTTGAAAGGAGAGGGGTTGAGAATCGTGAAATTATGATTCTGAATTAATAACACTGGCGGCGATCAGAAATTGTTCCTTCTACATGAGGTTATGTTTTGTCTGTTCTTTTTACGAGATTATGGTCGATTTGCTTATTTAGGGGTTTGCTTTATTTTTATTTTTATCTGTAAACCTAAGTCACGTGGATTTGTCTCAACCAGGGCTCTTTCTTCATGGCGTGTAGCCTCTTTAGGGCTTTCCTACTGTTGCTCGATTGTGACTAGTGACCTCTAGCGTTTACAGAAATTAATCTCCACCACTAATTTTCATATCTTATTTTGGCTAATTATAGTCCAAAGAGTTTTTACAAATAATCATCCTAATTCCAAATAGTTAGTACTATCTTGGTCAACGCCGGTAACCTTAAACCGAATAAGTGAGATCACGACCTCTACCGTCTGAACCCTAACACATGAGTTTTTTTTTTGAACTTTATCCCTAACACATGAGTTGCATGCAATATCGTGCTCTAAACTATATGTATTCTTTTTTTTTGGGAAAGCAATACGTATGTTTTCATAAAATTGTTGCTATTTATATCGCATGAAATTCTTTTTCATTTGCAATTATTTCTTCTACAAACAAAAAATAACGATCAATTTGCAATTTTGCTCGCATAGTCGCATTGCATGTAAAAAGTACCGGTCATTCGGCAAGAAAACATAAACCAGGTTAGGTTTTTTTTTTTTTGATCGCATCATAAACTAGGTTTCTCAGCAAAAAAAGTTGGCAAAATCGTGCTAACAGATTAAAGAAAGAGGAGTCTTGAATTCATTGTGGAAACCAACCAAGTGTTCGTGGCCAAATGGTTTCGCCAGGATCTAGAACCTTTTTTAGTGGAAGCATAAGAAAATATTTATTAATTATGTAATTCACATAAACATAATATGATATTTTCGACCCAAAAAAAACATAATATGATACTATGGTAAAGGAGTTGTGCGTACTAGCTAGACTTAGGAGTCTTGTTCACGTAATTTGTAAAAATTAGGGTAAAATTCTTAAATCGAAGCATGTGTGATTGTTCTTTTTAAAAGGCCAGGTTATACTACTTCGAATACAAAAATACTTTGCTCGACTAAGTATTAGTGTAGTATAAAAAAATTGAAAACATAACATATTTTAGTTAATATTCTAGGCCGCTAAAATAATAAAATACTCTTAAAAAAAGAAGTAAATATTGAGAGCTAGAAGGAATCGTAACGGTCCATAGTACCGGATCATAAGTTTAAAGAGTAATATCTTGATGAAATTAAATTATAAAATGTCCGAGTTGAAATATTGATGGAACCAAAAAAAATAAAGTAGAAGGCAAAAATGAAGGGGCAAAGCTAGGAAAGTAGGTTACATGCAACGGTACGACATTAAAGTTGATACCAGAACTGTCTCCTCTCTCCTAAACGCGTGGGTTTTTCTCTGCACAATGCCTCACTCTCTATGACTACATACTTCGTATTATGCATATGTGTTTGACTTTTTTTTTGCACACACGATCGCGATCATGTTATATTATGTGATATCGATCGCTAAAATCACGAAACCCAAACTACTTTAGATGTATATGTTTAAATAGGCATGTTATATATCTACGCACTTCAACTAAAAACGCATGTTTATATATCTAATGCAATCTAACATGTATTAACGAACTAAAAATGCGTTGCAACCTTTTTCTGTTTAATTCTGTCACGGTTTCTGTGTAAGCACGACGAAAACCGCTACGTTTGGTAAGAAATCAATAGATTTATCAGTTGGGAATTATCCCTTCTCGCTACGGAATTCCCGCATTTTTGACAAAACAATTAAACGTCGATTAAGCCAACAGTCGAACATCAAACATTTGGAAACTAATTACAGGTCCAATTTTCAATTAGTGTTTTTTCTTTCTTACAAAAGTATGAAGCTTCCACTAAATAAAACTTTAAGTTGTGCCATGAATAACTATTTCCCCGGCTAGTTTTTCACCACCCTCGAATAATCTGTTTCATATTTTGTCTTCCAATTTTTATTTTTAACACTGGAAAGCACTGTTATTACTATTTTTGAATTCGGAATATCATAGTTAAAGGGACGATATAATTTGAGTAAAGATCCCCGGACCATATAGGTCATGTGCTAGCGAACGACATCAATTAAGAGCTGATATATCAAGTAAACTTGTTTATGTTCGTGCTTGATCGGTTCTGATTTAGATTTTATGACTCATACGTTTCTATCATATGATATGATATTATATATTCCGATATACCCTATAAAGTTTCTAAGGGCTTTAGTTTGCTAAAAAAGATAAGGATATATATCAAAAGCAAAGATTTGGGTAGATTCTGGTTCCCTCTTAAACATACACGGTCTAAATAATAACCTAAACCTATACCAATTTTACATACGTACGATTCATAACTCGCTTTCACGTGATTCCTCATCTCTTTAACATGTTTACATATATATAGGAGTTATTATTTTTCGAGGAGATCAGACTCATAATTAACGAAACAGTTCATGGGCCAATTTTTTTCAAACGAGCTCCATAAGTTCCCTTTTCCACTATTTATCAATTATTATCATTTGTTTTATTTTGGAGACCGTTTCCGGTTGTACTATAAATAATATGTAAGCCTTTCTTAAAAGTAAATATACTTTAAATGTTGAACTGAGAGTTACTTCAGGCCTCTTCTGAACAAATTGTCCCCTATGTTAGTAAAGCTACCTTACTAATAACTTTAGATACATACATTTGGAATTTATGTTCCGTCGTCATTTGGAAATATATTTATACTACCATTATTTTTAGTCAGACTAATTCTCCTGCAGTAAGAGCAAATTACTTTATATTTTTGGTTAGAGATGTGTGTGTGTGTGTATACATGTATACACATTTTATATGTGTACACATTTCCATTCACAATTCGGTTGTCCAAAAAATTGACACCCAGTCCTTGTATGTTTGCTAAGATGTCAAAGAAAAGTTCTTAAGCGTCAATCTTCGAGAGAAAAAGTAGTGAAAAATTATACAAATTGCAAAAAAAGACTATTACGTTAATTGTCAAAATTTAGTCCAAAGGGCTAAGCTAAATTATATTAAAATATAAAATGCAGTAACGTTTTTTACTTTTTTTTTTGCTCTAGAATGTTTAAATTATTTTGCTTTACAAATAATCGATTATATATGTGACTAATAAACAAATTTAGATTAAAAGTCCAGCAGGCATAACAATTATCCATATTCAGATGAAAAGGCGACCCGTTATAAAAAGAGTTCACAGAGAGCGGTGTGGTGTAGGTTCAAACGTGATTCTGTCGTGAATTTTATAAAAATCCTTAGCTCCACAAATGCATGGTGTACACTTAGGGTGCGTATAGGTTGTCGATCCGTAGGAGAGGTACGAAATTATAAGTATACTAGTTTACTATCTAGTCATTATGTCACATTTACGTTGGATTTGGTTTGAGGGTTTCCTAATCCAAGAAGTATACTATATTATAGAACAATAAAATATAAACGCGATCAAATAAATAAGGGATATCTAAATACACGCTAGATATTGCTATTCAAATGACAAGAAAACGTAAAGGTAGACTACTACTTCATTAAGAAGAAATAAAATAAAGTTAAGTCCCTAGACTCCCTATGCAGATCGTTTGCTAAGACCCTTATTCCTATCATGCTAAGTCGAAAACTAGTCGGACATGCATTTTACGGCTCTTGCTATTAATTACTACAAAGTTCCAAAACATTTAAGTTAAACCATTTCCGAGATAGTTGCCAACTGGTTTGGTTTCAGCCGTTAACCGGACAAATCAGTCAAGAATTAATACAAATAGAGTATGAAGTCGCAATTGAGGATCATCAATAGATGGTGGAACTCGATTTTTTCATCGACAAGTCCGACGAGTCCTTAACCACTGGACCACCGCCAATGGTTGTTATCTATGATGAAACTTGTCGCACCATAACCTTTTTTTTAATTTTCGGCTTGAAGTTGTCCTGAATCTCAAACTCTCCTTTTGTTTCTGATCTTGGATTTCATTGTTGTTGTAGAAGGAAATTAAAGTCATCCAACCAATAGCTTGGAGCTTTGAACAATTACTAGTATGTTTTAACGTAGTTCCCCATTTCCCCTCTAAAAATTTATCTGTTGCATTTCTTTTGGCTTGAAGTGTTTTAACTTATATTCATCTGTAATAACGATGAAACACATGAATATTGTTTTTTTTTAGTTCACTGGTCTAAACGAATCCTCGGTCATAGATGGAAATTGATTAGACCCGCCGCCGAATCTAAGATCGTTTGTTTGACCGTGAATTGAACGGCTACGATTTTCTACATCGGAAAAAGAAAATCCAATCAGAACGTTACACGTAATCTAGTGGCCTTTTCGGATTATCACATCTGAAGTACGATTGAAAATATGGGTCCCACTAACAATGAAGCGTGGGATTGATCTGAAGGGATCAGATTTTTCTTATTTGATTTGATGCTCTGTCTTTGTTTTGGTCGTTGAAATTCTTATAATTTGACGCTCTGAACGGTGGATGCTGTTATATTATCCTACGGGAATTATTTTTACTTTTATCGAGGTAATTTTGAAAATGATTTTAATGTTATATTTGTTATACCCATTCTAATGTTTTAATTGGAGATCTTAAAATAAAAGCATGTGGGTGAATGTAATATTTTCAAAATTTATATCACTGAAAAAGAATTTATTTTCAAAATTTTTAAACATGTTTCTCTTTACATTCTTTCAAATCTATTATTCTTCTAAGAATATATATAACAAACAAAAAATCTTATAAAAATAAAAAGGAATAATGAGGAAAATTTATGTAGAAAAGAATTCATTTTATAGTCACTAATCACTCTAGTTTTTCTAAAAGTTATATTTAATCTTCAAAACTTTTTTTTATCATTTCTTCTTTATTCACTTTGTTCAGTTTTTATTTATTTTAATACTTGATTTATAGTCACTAATCGAAGTCTACATCAAACTTAAACAAATGCGTAAGCTTTCTAAAGTCAAATGAGAAAAAAAGGATTTGTTTACATCTTGTAGACCTTTACTTTAAAAGCTTTTTATTTTTTACGTATGTTTACTTATTTCAAAATTTATACAAGATAATACAAAAAAAAAATTAAAATCTTGATAGAATTACTCTTTAAAAATGTATATTAAAACCAACTTTCAAAAGAATTCAAGTACCGGGATGGTAGATCATATTGTTTGTACATTTTATGTTACCGAATCGGTTAGAGTGATACTATTTTTGTATTACCGAATCTGAATTCTAGTCTAATCCCGATTTTAGGAAAACTATGGGCCTTGCGAACCATTCAGAATAGAAAGAATCCCAATTTTATTTTATGTCAATCAAAGAAACCAAACTATAACCCTCAGAGAAGCCCGTGCTAGTCTTCTTTCGTTAAACCAAAGCAATTTCTAGGAAGTAGTTTCAAGTCTCTTTCAACTTTTCAAACAACTCTTCTCAATTCAATTTGTTTAGCTTCTAAACTTTGGAACTTCACAAAAAGAAGGTCAAAAAGCTTGAAGAGTCTTGGTCTTTGGTTCAAAGAAAGAAACGGGAATTAGAAATGCGTACCAGTAATCATCACTAATTAACAAGTGTCGTGCTTTATTATCGACACGTAAACACAACTCACCCAACACTGACCCTCTTTTTCATGCTGATTATAAGGAAGAATGATACGGCTCTTCTTCTTTCTTTTAGATCATTACAAATTCTTAAATTATCATCATATATTATAACACACAAAGAGAGAGAGAGAGATGTGTAAGAGACTAATTTGGCGTTGCCCACCAACCTAACTTCCCTTCTACTTCATCAACAACTCGTGTCCACCTTTGTTCAAGATTATTATTATAAACACGCCTCCCGCGTGAAAGTAAAAACGCAAACATCATAAGAAACATATAAACAGAATTCTTCTGGCTTCACTGTCGATTTGTGATGGAGAAGAAGAAGGTCAATCATGGAGATAATGGGCATGATTGTGTTCCTCCTGTCCATAGCCAAGTCGTGAAGATCAAGAAAGAGTTTGAGAAGATTCAACACCCGTCGCTTCGGCAGCCTGAGATGCCGAGGGTGCTTCGCGAGATCACGGGTCCACGGCGTTCCCGCTCTCCCCTCGGCTTAGGAGAGAGAGACAGACCCATCTCCGTCGGGAATTGAGTACAAAGAGAGAGAGATGGAGATAGGTGATCCTTTGTGTATTAGGGTTTCTCTTTATCTTTCAATGTAAATATCTTTGGTTAATGTAATGAGTCTACTGATTGATATCCTGAAACAACAAATCTTTTACTTCGCTTCTACTCTCTCTCCTCTCATGTGTTATAATCTTTGAGGGGACAAACCAACTAGTTCGTAGAGAAATCTCTATCGCTATATGTTTTAAAAAATGAACAACTTAAACATATTCCATCTTGGAAATTTGAGGTTTGAAACAAGCAAAGCCTAGAGAACTGACAGGATGATGCTTATTATATTATGAAGCACTTGGTGTATCCTGAGCTGATAGTAACTTAACCCTTCTCGTGAGGTCTTTCATGACATCTATGATCACTGATTTCTTCTGGATTCGGTACTTGATACTCAATTCTGCTGTGGCTGAAACACCTTGTTTCAGTATAGCCTCGTCTTCCATTATCTTCGTTGGAAAGTGGCTCAATGCAATCACACAAAGGGCGATTACAGTGCGGAAAACGGTAATCTCGTTGGCAATTCCAAGAGGTGCTACGGAGGATAACGATTTGAGCGTGTCTAAGTCATGCTTCTCTACTTCCACCAATTCACCAGAGAGCAGTATCCTTAAGGCTGCCAATAGTCGTCCCTCTACTAGCTCTGGACCTCCTATGGTTACCTATCAAACAAGAAGAAAAGAATTAGAGAGATACTTCACTCTTCTCCTTTGATTCTTCTCCTAGGACATAAAAACTTGCTTTAGTTATCGAGATAGATAGATAACGGTTTGAATACCTTGAGATCTGGCATTTTCCCGGCTAGATTAAGTTGGGAAAGCAACAGATGTTGCCACGGAGCTGGTGAAGAGAATTTTGGGGAAGCAACACCAGCCGCCATGCTTGCAGCGTCCAAGAGCTGTTCATCGTATTTAAGCTCAATGGTGTCGTACGGATTTGATTCAACCACAAAACCATAGTCCAAAAGGAAAAAATCGTTGCTAAGACAACCATAATTGAGTAACAAAGGATCGTTTTCTTTGACCTCAGTCTCTGCAACAACCTGATTTACAAAGAAAGAGACTGTTCATTTGCGATTCAGATATACAAATAACCCAACTTTAAAAAAAAAACAGAGATCTTAAGCCAAAAACCTTAACAAGGGTGTTGGAGTCAGCTCCGTTCTGTTCTTGAATGATCCGGACATTCGGTGTGAAGCTGTGGTTGCACATATCTATCAGAGGAAGCATCATGGGAACATGATCAGAAGATCCACCTTGAAGCTTTTTATTACCATGCAAACGAAAAGCTCTAGTTGAAACAGCCGACATGGTCCAACCGAGAGCGGATGCATTTACATCTTGGCCGCTAAAAGGATGATCACTAGCCTTAACATCTTCAAGAGTACGTCTAATCTCTTGCTCAAACTCAAGAAGAAAACGGCATCTTTTATTGACCTACTCCCAAACAACACATACACAAATCCTATATCATCTAAACTGAAATGGTAGAAGAATGAGACTCATCTCTGTATGTATCTAACCTGGTAGAGAAGAGGTGCATACTGCAAGTTCTTTATATCTTCTCCGGGAAAGAATATAGGAACAGTGTAAGTTTCAGGGAGATTGCTTATGTATGGCCACCAGAATGAATCTGCATTGGCTCTCTCTTGTAACAGTCTCAATCCCAATCTCATTGCCCACAGTTCTTCTGCCAAATTCATCCAAACATTTCTAACACTATTCAGTAAACTATTGAGCTAAGCTTCAGAGTCGATTGATTAATCTAAAATCACCAGTGATCAGATTACCGGGAACTCGACGGGATAAAGCGGCGAGGAGAGAAGACGATGACGATGACGCATCGTCTGATTCGAAGCGTAAGGGAATGTGAGGAGGGAGAGCGATTAGGTCAGTGCCTTGAGGGATTCGCTCGGCGGAAATGAGACCGACGCCAAATGGAGTCTCCTGAGACAGCTTCACGGCGTGGTGAACGAAGCCGCCTTCTCTTTTGATCCAACGGATGAGGTCCGGCGGATGTGGCGCCAAACGCGACGGCTGTGACGCGGCTAAACATGTGAAGGTACGAATGTGAGCTGCCAGAGGAGCCATCGCCAGTTTCGACGTGGCCATGACTTTCAACGACGCGGACCCGGTGCACTGTTGCTCGTGAGTCGTGAGATGGAGAAAGATCCGGAATAAGGCGAACGGGTCGGGTAAGACGGCTGGGTCTCGAAAATTCGTTTTGAATCTCTTAATGGGCCTTATACTAACTAATTATTTGGGCTCAAAATTTTAGGCTAACGTCTGCGTTTGTATTTTATATAGTCTTAGAAATTATTAATTTTATAAACTTGAATTATGTTACACAATTGTTTTTCTACATCTGAAAGAAATGCAACAAAGGAATGTGAAAGAAATAGTCCCCTAGCAATACAGAGGAAAACAAATTGAAAATTCTAGTTATTATTTTTTATTCACATAACTTATATATATATATATATATATGCATTTCAAATTATTCAATTCTAAGACAGAACTGAAAACAAAACAAAAATGAGTTAAAATTAAAATTTTTGAAAAAAAAAATCACGTTAGCTTGAAGGGGAAGGAATGCAATCCCAAAGAAGAACAGAAGAAAAAAAAAGGAAAGAAAAGATTGAAACAATGGTGGAATAATAAACAATGGATGAAGGAAGAAGAAGAAGAAGAGATGGGGGGGGGGACGTAGGCTGTGAAACTCTCTACCGCTGACTTCCACCACCCATGACGTTATCACGTCTAGATCCCATCGTCATCATAATCTTAAACTCCTCGAAATCAATCGTCCCATCACCATCCTTATCAACACCACCAATCATCTTCCTACACTCCGCGATCGAACATTCATCGCCAAGACTCCTCAAAACCTCATGCAGCTCCTCCGCCGAAATAGACCCGTTCCCGTCGATATCGTAGACAGAAAACGCATCTTTCAGATTCTCAAGCACATCGTTCTGATCCATACCTTTCGTGTTCAGCTCAACGAACTCCTCGAAGTTTATGTAACCGTCTCCTTTACGATCGATCTCTGTGATCGCCTTCTCTAACTCTTCCTCAGGAACCTCGTGACCTAGACTCGCCATTATCGCACCTAGCTCCTTTGACGAGATCTTACCGTCTCCGTTCACGTCGAACTTTTTGAACACCGCTTCGAGTTCTCTGATCTCTGTTTTCCCCGAGCGTGCCTTTTGCAAGAACGGTGAGTCTGCTCCGATCCGAGACGCTGAGCCACCGGTTGGAAGCGAGGAAGACGAACCATCGGATTCTTTTTTTTTGTTGAACATTGTTCCAAATCCCATTCCTGTGAGAAAGAAAAGATCAGAGAATCGAGAACTAGAGAAATATCCGTATTTGTGTGATTTCCAAAGGAACCGGATGAATCTCTTAATCACTAGCTAATTTTGGAGTCTCTCTCAACTAAATCTGGAAAATTCCCTTTCTAAGATTACATATATAAATTCGATTTTAGTTTTTCTTATAAAATGGATGTAATGACTATATTTGAAAATTTGATATTATTTATGGGAGGCATGTTTGATATTATAAAGCTTTCAGGTCATGCGTAAGTACTGCTCTTCCAACTTCTCTAAACCCGCTTCTAGATGATTAACAAGTGGATGATTGTTAACAGATTGTGACCATTATAATGAACTGTTAAACCACCTTAATCAGGATTTTTATAATAGTTCCAAAAGTCAAAATGGTTTTATACTTGTATTAAACACAAAGCAGTTGGGCACAATAATTGTCATTGATATTTTTATAATCAGATTATGTTTTTGTGTGACTTACTTTTGCAAAGATTTTCATAATTGCATGGTGTATAAATAGAATATCAAACTTAAGGTCGATGAAGCCGTACAAGCTATGCTATCAAACTCCATGTCCCTAGAACCTTAAATGGTTTGATAAGTATGGATCACAAGATAGCCGTCTGAATGGGAAAGGAATACTCAAACACCATGAAATAACCTTAACTCGTGTCCTTCAGCAATCTATGATGGAAGCCAATGCCTTATAATTCAACTTTCTTCGTTAGATAAACTTGTTGGATCTCTCTTTACTTCCTCACCTTTCCGGGTTTTACATTTGCAGGTTTTGGAATAAAAGATGCATTGGGCTAGACAGCCTAGATTCGAGAAATAATACGGTATTACCATTACTCATTAGGTTTGGACCATCTCGTTACTATAATTCTCCATTGATTCATCCTTCCATGGTTTGACTTTGGTCTATGGACTATGCATATACCAACTCGTGCGGGTCACGGTTGTGATTGTTTCTTCAATTTAGCTAGTAGTATGTTGCTCCATGTTTCAATAGCATTTTCTTTCATCATATTTCATATATTCTCCTTGCTTTTGTGTTCTAGCTAGGTTGATAGGGAAAAATTCTTGACAATTTACCCCCTTTTTTCCATTACCAACAAGGCAACAAGGCACGTAAGTGTTTACAAATGAATATACATATATTTATGGGTACGAGCATTCTTGCTTTTTTCTGTTCCCGCCTCCAAATTCGTAAATCAACTCACAAAGGCTTTTATCTAAATACAGAATCCTTTTTTTTTGGAAAAATAAATACATAATCCATGCGATCATCTAGTGGTCATTAATATTACAGAAGGAATGGGACATATAAGGACAAAAATAAGACACATTATAGATTGATTACTTGCATTTATTCACATAAATAAAAAGAATTCATATCACAAGCAACTTCATTTGAATGTCTCCACATATCTTGGCACAATCACGGTCAATGGACCAATCCTTCCTTTGGACACATTACTTTTTGAAATCTTGCAAAACTATAACCATAAGTTGATATTGTAATTTGATGAAAAATCAATTCAAGATATAATTCGATGTACATGGCTAGATATTAATCGGTTTGCATGCTCATTTGTACAAATTTTAATCGAAGTTTTGGCATGTTTGGCTGTAGTTATAAACTTATATATACTTGATGCAGCTAGAGTCTACAAATATATAAATACAAACTAAAAAAAAGAAACATACTTATATCACATAACCGTTTTTTTATCGTCCCACTCTCTATATCTGTCTCTCATTAACGAAACAAACAGAATATCATCACTTCGGAGAAGACTTGGGGATGATTTCACGAAAAAAAATTCATATCTTATAATAAGATTATCATCTACCGTACACTTAACGCATAAATATAGTCTGGTGATATATGAACATACTAATTTCACACAACGGTTTTTAAACTATCTGCTCTCATATAGAGATTTAACGCCCCCTTTGTTTCATTAACGAAAGAAGCGAAATATCATCAATTCGGAGAAGATTTGGGAATAGTTTCCAAGAAAATCAACTACCATATCCTACCAAACTTGTTCAACGGAACATCTTAAAAGACTTTCTAGATGGTAAATTAGTCAATGAATTAACTAGTGCGATTTCTTATGGAATATCAAAACGTAACAAACTTCATTTATATAACAACAAAAGTTTTGCATCAATTTCTATCGTCTGTCTCCCACTTATCTTCTGCTATATCTCTAACAATAGAAAAACAACACAAGAGATGATGACCTTAGAGTCTCAAGGTAAGATCCGGCTTTGAGCTATTATTATTATCTACTACACTTCCATTTACTGCAGCCGAGTTCAGATCAAAACCTGACTCTGTAACAGACACCACCACGGGAGCTTCAGTTTCCTCGACGACCTGACGAAAGCTCCCCGGCCAGAAAAAGTCACTACCATCATCATAGTCAAAGAACACTGGCACGGTGTTACCAAAATACCCTTGATGATGAAACCTCGCAAGAGGAGGAGTAGGCTGAGGCTGGGATAACGTGTGGTGGAGAAGACCGGAGTGAGCTTGCATCCCTAGAGAAGAAGAGGTGTATGTGTAAGGCCTGTGATGGTGACCAAACATTCTTCCCATGTGCATTGCTCGTTTCGCCATTGTTCGTTCTCGCTTGTGAGCGTTCTGGTGACCTCCAAGAGCTTGAGAGCTATAGAACTTGCGTCTGCAGTAGTTGCAAGAGAAGACTCTCGGGTTGGATTCACACTTTGTGCCCTTTGTGCCATCGTTGAAACTATCATTGAGCTTGAGGTCGAGCGACACAGGGATGATCGGTTCCGGTTTGGACAGATCTTGATCTGAAGAGGTTTCTCCTTCTCTGGCTGGTAATTCTCGCGAGGCATCATCTGCTTCCTTCATTTAATCGAACTTTTTTTGGTCTTAACCTGAAAAGAAATCATATTAAAGTCCAAAGCAGATCAAGAAAACGTTGTAGACTCTCAAAATTCACTGATGATCTAAGAACTGTATAAAGAAGAGACGGTAAGCAAAAGTCTTAAACAGAGTGACTATAACAGCAAGTTCGGACAAAGATCAGCAAGTTCGAAGCATTAAAGAAGACCTATCGAAATGAAGCTTTTGAGCTTTAACTATGAGGGAGAGAGGGAATCTAAGACGGCAATTAAGGATATAATTAACAAGAACGGAAGATCAGAGAGTGATGTGCTTACGAGGATATGTTGAGATCTGGGAAGAGACAGCCGACAGAAGCACCTGGAAGTGGTTGACTTGGAAGCTTAATAAGAGAAGGAGGAAAAAGAATCTAAAGAAAAGTGGTACTCTTTGTGTTGTTACCAAAAATGGGTCAATCCAGATGTAAGGAAAATAAAAGCCAGAGAGAAGAGATAGGATTGGTGAAGAAAAGCCGAAGAATAAGAGGTACTGAAGAAGAGAGAGAGGAAAGAGTTATGTTTAAACAAATATGGAAAACGCAAATGTTTGGAGAGATGGAAATGGTCTGGTGGAAACACATGTGGGGGAATATAAGTGTCTGCCAGTTAGACCTGTGTCGTTTTTTTGTTTTCAATAGTTCAACGACCTTTTTTATGGGGGGCACTTAGCAAAATAGTACTATATTTTTCCTAAATCGATCAAGTAAAGTAGTAAACTAAAGTACCTTTTTTTTACGAAATAGTTTTTTTTTTTTTACGATAACAGTGTTCGTAAAGGTGTAGCCGTATAGGCGTTGGTATGCACGTCGAAAGTATTGTTTATTTTATGTTCATTGTGATGTGTCATTAAAACCTACGAGCCTTGAACATTTAAAAGTTCACAAACCTTAGTTTAAGTTTTTAGCTATAGGTTATATATTGTTAAGTGACACCTTTGTTATTGTTACCGTTTGGTTTCGCTTCGGTTTTTGTAATTTTTGTTTTCATTGGGTCTTT
Organism: Sisymbrium altissimum; assembly: GCA_900406495.1. Classification (NCBI taxonomy): domain Eukaryota; kingdom Viridiplantae; phylum Streptophyta; class Magnoliopsida; order Brassicales; family Brassicaceae; genus Sisymbrium; species Sisymbrium altissimum. The sequence continues at coordinate 37,695 of OVBI01000256.1, read as the reverse complement.
ATGAAAACTGAAACCATAAAACATATTTGGAGAATAGTTGAACATCTCTATATGCAGAGATTAAAAAGTTTTTTTTTTAATATCTAATTGTTATTTACTTATTTCAAAAGTGGAATTTTACTACGTGCAATTTGTTTAATCTGAATAAACAGAACCTGGACTGGCGTGTATGTGCTCGGTAATTTTCTAGATCATAGTCCAAGATCTTGCTCAAAACTAAAGCATATTTTACCACAGTTGGTATCAAACACTCAAGGCTTTTTTTATTTGGCTAATAGATTACGAAGATTTTCATACCACGTGAGATGGATCAGACTCTTCAAACAAACCCCGTTGACAAAGAGAGATTAATGGCCATCAAAATAAACATTTCAAAAACTTATGTCAATATAAAAAAGGGTTTCTTAGATGGTCTCATTGGCGGGATGAGTTTTGCTTGAAAATAGATATGACTTCACATTTTGGAATCAACTTAACATATAACAGAAAAAGAACAGACAAATTGTATAAATTTTTTTTTCGCACAAATTGTATAATGTAAAGTAAAAAAAAACATTAAATGGTTCAATTATTTTATTTCACTCGGTCAGAGTTGTTCAGAATTTTTTAAAAATTTGGATATATTCATGAGTATTTAATAATTGAACTCGGACAGTTAAGGACATACAATATAAGTAGAAAAAAAAATTGAAATGAGCAGCGCAAGGCATTTGATAATGTTGCATGGAGCCCATACATTCATTCCCCCCCGCTTTACCTTTTCCATTTGATGTGGACATTTCTTTGTGTTTTCTGATATTTTACATGTGATTTTTAAAGTCTCTGCTTTCTCTGTCCCTTTTCTATCCAACTTTTTTTTTTTTCTCATAAGGTAAAAACATTTGTTTTCCGATACTGGGTGGGTTGTTGTTACCAATATATCTCGTGCGGTAAAAAGTAGGCTGCTCGGTTTATAACTGTTATGCATTTTTGTTATTTGACTTCACTCAGTCCATCGTAAGAGATTAGGTGCCCTTTATTTATTCCTATTTCGTTTTTGCTGACCTTAAACTTTTACTGTATTTTAGTTCCTTGTAAAAGCCCAACAACCCATATCTGATATCTTTTAGTAGAAAACAGTGAAAGATTGCAAAATCAAGGAATAATAATGAAGATTTGGAAATTAGGTGAGTGATAAATCAAATCTTAAACCTAATTTACATTTCCAGACATTTTTCCTCCTTTTTCCTATATTTCTTTGTCACACAATTTTTTTTCTATTCTCCATTCTAAATTGGTTCATCTTTCATAGAATTTTCAGCTGTTACCGCATTCATCATTGTTTAACTTTCTTTCAATCTCTGGTGAAAACAAATACAGATTGGTGTTTGAGGATTTTTTCTTTTAAAATTTACAGGTTAATTGTTTCCATATTTGTTGAGATTTGAAATGTTTGTTTTACTTTGATGAATATGAATCTAATTTTGGTGACGACGGTGACAAAAGTATAAATCTGCATAATAACTTGTAGTCTTGTAATGACTTAAATAAATAAACAATAACAGTTGAATGAGAAAAAAAAAAAAGAAGAGGTTGATATATTGAGATGAATTTTCTCGTTACAAATTTGATTCACAATATACGCATATGTTCACCATGATTTATAATATTAATATAGTATATGGGTCTCTTTTTAAAATTAATTGGGGTGCTGTGTGTGGAACAAATCAAGCAAAAGGCAAAATCAATATTGGGATTGTGGCAAAACAGAAAGAGATAAGTGTCTCCTTATTTTGATTTGTCTTTATGCATTGAGTGATTGACCAGTGCCCACTTTTGCTCCATCTCCATCCCAACTTGTCTTTGGGCGTTTGGCCCCACTTCAATTCATAGCTTTCACACACATCTTCGGCTTTCGTCCCCTTGCATAGTTGCTTTTCAATCACATTTCACAAATGATTGTTGGTAAAAAAAACTATGGGTCCGCCAAGGAATTTAACCCCAAATTTACTAGACATCATAGAGAATATGAAGAAACATCCCGACTCTATTTGATGAGTCATTATCTTAAAACGGCTTAAAACTTTGAGATAGTGTATACTATTTTTTACTGTCCCGAAGTACTTTTGAGTTTCCAGTGGATCATTCGTACGTACCCAACAAATTGTAAACGCTCCACTCTTTAAAAAAATATATTCTGCATTGCCTGCTACTTAGCCTGATACTTAACCTATTGAAGAAGCTGTGGAACGGTTGCATAAGCTAAACTATATGTATATGTGCACAACATCCACGTTCATGTCATCTTAATTAGCAGGATTTTCTTGATTTTATTTACAATTTTTTTTGCAGGATTATCAACCAATAAAAAAAGCATGCTTGTATATATATTACCATGCACCACACAAGAAATTTGCAAACAAAATCTTATAATGATCATTTGGGGAGAAAAAGTATACTTTTTTCCACATATATAAATTTCAAGATCCATAAACTAATCTTATAATGATCACTTGTCCATTCATTGTCTGTATTTTAGGCCAAATTTTGTAGACGCGACAGGAGATTCTGACATACGAAACTATGTCCCTCGACCGGTTCCTGGTTTCTTTGGTTCGTCTTTTCCCGGAATAGTGCTGAAAAAATTGTGGGTTCTGTTATTGGTGGTACTGTGTTTGGATTTGCTTCTTATCGGATTTGCTATTTTCTTGTGCGTCAAGAAAAAGAAGCAATACCACGCATCCTCAGCAACATTCTGGTGACCAAAACACACTCAATATTACATTAGGGAATCTACGTATTGGTGGAAAAGAAAATGGACTCAGTGGTAATCATGCTCATGTATTGTTGTGATCTCAATATAGGTTTTGAGGATGCTACCGATAAGTTCAACCCAAAGATTATACTTTGGGAGAGGCTGGATTTTGTTGTAGATATTTAGGTTGGGTATTTTCCATTGACTCCAGAATTCTATTTATTTGACAATTACTATTTTTATTTTATGATTTCGTGGAGAACTAATTTCTTGTACGATTCTGGATCCTTTAGACATTATGATTTTACTGTTGCAACTTCCATAAGTATATTACAAACAAAGAACATATTATATATTCTGATACTATTGTGATCCCAATACAGGTTCCAGCTAGATATTTTTACGTTCTAGATATTTCAGTTAGATTTTAGACCAGCCGGCTTTTTTACGTTCAAGATATTTACGGATATATAGGTTCGGTATTCACTTTCATTGGTTTCATAATATTATTGATTGATGTATCATTTGACAATAACTTTAATTTCTATTTTATGGTTTTATGGAATTGAACAACTGATTTGTTGTACGATAATTCAACATATTCAAACGCAAGCCGATCTTGCCCAGGAAAGAACAAGCAATAAGTAAGCTAAAACAGAGCATTAAAGATTCGAACAACCTGATTAGATTAAAACGATGAGCACTTGCTATTTTGATGAGTCTCCAAATCACACAAGGCGTCTGCAGAGAGTGACACCATCACCAATGGAAACTTAAGATAGTTCGATGCGAGGATCAGAAGCGAGTAGCTTGTTCAACTCCATGAGGGCCTTTCTGTTCTCCCTCATGTGCTCTAGCACACTTTCCTCTTCCTCCTCCGCCACAAACCCAAACCAGAACGTGTTATTAAACGCTATGATTCCACCAACCTTCACTAGCTCCAATAGTCTCTCGTGTGCGTTGGCATAGTTCCGTTTATCAGCATCAACGAATGCGAAATCAAACTCCGGTTTTGGATTCTCCTGTGGTCCACCATCATGCATAAACCAATGTCATCATAAAGTGTCTAATATTAATGTTGACATATTTATAACAATAATAATAAGTTACCGCAAACTAAACTAAACATTAAACATATTTAGCTTTTAAATTAAAATATATAAAAAAGAGCAAATTTAGTTTCTAATAAAACATAGAATAGTAATATAACAATTAACAAAAACATGGCTGATAATTATAAAGGATTACATACGGTCAGCATCTTGTTAAGGCCTGAAGACCATCGGATTGGATGAAATTGATTTTGTGATCAACACCTGCATTCTTGATGAACTCTATACACTTCTTCATATTTCTATCGTTTTTCATTAGCTTTTAGTGTTGTGTTGTAAAAAAAAAATAAAGATAAACCATAGTAATGATCATAAAGGAGATATAGTGTTTGTGAACCAAAGAATAAATATCCAAATTTACACTGAATAATAGTATATGAGCATAGAAGAAACTGAACAAACAACTCTATGATAATGGTGTATGAAAAATAAAGCATATAAACTATAAAAAACACAAGAACGTGTTAACTTAGTTGGGTCTTAATTATTTAGGATGATTTTGGTGAATAACCAAAAAAATAACAAAATTCTGAAAATAACCAAATGAGATAGAAAGAGATACGAAAAATTATAGAGAAAAAAATAGAAAAATGATTAAATTTTTAATTTTGTTTTATTAGTTATTTATTGCAATTTTCCTTTTTTTTTATTTGGTCTTTGTGCTGCTTTGATGGACTGAGATATTTAGTTTTATTACATAGTCAAACTTTTCACTTGAAAATCTGAATTTAAAATTATCTTATAAATTTCCATACTGTCAAAACTAAGTGATGCAGTGCGTCTTCTCTATTTTTATTTTTAACATATGAAATTTAATTTTAATTTTATTTTTATAATATTTTTTGAGATTTATATTTTTAAAAAATATATTTTATTTTCTTACAAGTATTAGAGATTTTTTCTATCATATATTTAAGTTACCTTTATATTAGAAAGATGTCAGTTGTTTTATTAAAGAAATCAGAGCTTTTCAAGTTTTTTTTTTTATCTCTTAATTATCAGCTATTCAATTTAAATTAATAATCTTTGAGTTTTGTTATGCGGCTGTTCTAAAAATCAATGAACATTGAACATTGTTATAATTAATCTCACTCTGATATCATTGGCACACTTATAACAAAATTTAATATCTCTTGATTCTTTGTATAGATATAGAGATAACATCTCCAAAATCGCTGAATTGAATTGAATAGTCGATAATAAAAAGATAAAAAAATTAAATTCTGATTTTTGTTAACAAAACAATTGTCTTCTTTATAATACAAATGTAACTTAAATACATGTAAAAATTTAATATTAGTATGAATTAATAAATATACAACTTAATTACCTTATATGTTTGGTTCTAACATTTTAGGTTTTAATAAACAAACCTTGAAGATACCAATATATAGTATACGAGTTTATATACATGTGGAGTCGTCTAACTATCTTGATATTTTTATCATAACAACGTATTTTGTGCATTCGAAAACAATTTATTATAATTTTATTAATGATTAGGCATTAAGATCAAAACTATAAATTTGATATCATCTATAGCATAAGTTTACATGAAACAAATTGTTTTAATTCAAATTTTTTAAATCACTCTATAAAAGAATAAAATATTAATTAAATATTAGATTAAATATAATAAATATTAAATATAAAAAATAAGACAACATAACAAAATTTAATAATTTTTTTTAACATTTTGTAACTTTTTATATATAGAATATACTATGTAAAACTACAAACATTTTTGATAAACCCTTATCTTTCTTTTTATGACCATAATTATCTTAAAATTTTGAAAAGAGAATGACAACAATCTTTACACCTAATAAAAATATTACATTCTCAAAAAAAGAAAAAACACATTGTGTGTTCATATATATAGTCTATATAAAATACATGTATAGATACTTATATATATATTAATTATTTAGTTTCACAAAAATCTATAAATAGTTATTTACCATTTCATATAAAACATATAATGTATATAAAGCTTTGAACAAAAACAAAATAGTATCTCACTAAAATAATCTTGAAATAAATGAAAAATATAAAATGAAAATATTTTAAAATTTTCAAACTCATCAAAAAGAATAAAAATAGTATCGCATATTAAATTCATCAAAATTAGATAAAACAAAACTACACATAGGATGTAAAACTCAGTATACATAGATACAATTTAAAACTTCATTATTAGTGTTATTATAATAGTCATCACTAGCCTATTTTCTTTGAAAACTTAGAAAAAGCAGATAATAGTTATCGTCAACAAAGAAAATCATGGGCTGATCCGGAAAGACCCAATAACCGAATAATAAAAGCCCATTATAGGCGGAGATGGCCCAAATAATGAGTTAGGGTTTACGCACAACCCTTCCTCCCTCATTCCATTGGCATATATAAATAGGGTAGTGATGAGGTCGTAACCCAACACCATTACCTTCGTCCCTTTCCTCAACTTATCTTTCTAATTTCTGAATTCAATTTTCAAACGTATTCGTGTCTTGCTACTATCGTTTTTCTTTGTTTTGATAGTTTTTTTTTTTTATCGCGAATCCAACTTTACTTCGGTAAGAGGCTATATGGATCTCTGTGATAATATATAGAGTATGTAGTAATTAATTGCCTCCGATGATGATCGAAACATAACTTTCGTTCTTCCGAGATTTACCATGCGGATAATTTATGGAGACCTGAACTGAGTGGAGGCACTCGCTTTTCTTTTATTTTATTTATTTATCTTTTTTTTTCTGAAAAATTAAGTTTTTGCTTTGGATTTTATTTGAAAGGTATTTTGTGGGTATACTCTGATGATGTTAAAACTATTAACTTTCGTTCTCCTGAGATTTCAATGTGCTGAAAAACAATTGGAGACCTGAACTGAAGATTTTATATACCCAAAAATAAAACGTCTTTGATTTTGTTTTCGTGATTGTTTACTTCATATCTTATGTCTAAAGAATAAAGATTTGGTGTCTTTCGGACTATGTATTTTTCGGTTAAGAGATTTTGGAACGAAATTTCGCTGGTTCGGTTAAGAAAATTTGAAGGTTTTCTGGGTTTTAGAATCGTTACACTCGAAGACCAATTAAATAAATTTATGTCTTAGTTTGCCGAGAAAGCAACTTTGAGGAATGCGGACAATTGTTTGGAGACATTATTTGAGATTATTAATTCAATAATCTGACCATCTTAAAAAAAATAGAAAAAAGCGTCTAAGTTAGAATTATGACAATCTCACATCGTAAATCATTTTCATGGGATTAATTAGAACGGAAGAAACAGAATATAGTGGATCAACAATATATTACTTTCATTATGTAGATCTTTACTGACATTGGATCACAACGACACAAGTTACAGAGTTACCGAAAGCAAACTTGTACGAGCAAGCAAGCATATGTTAAAAACTTTGTCTTGATTCCGCCAAAGTTGGTAGCTTTGTTGACAAGGAAACTAACCAATCTCGGACTGAGTGTTCTTAAGTTTCAATCAAGTATAGTATGGAAACATGTTGACAAAGTAGAGTACTTATTAAGATCGAGACATGTTACACTTTGGACAAAACAAACTGATGTTGCAACAGCAATATACCTGTCTAGCTCAGGCTGTCATCAAGACTCTAAAAGAACTACAAATGACAGAATCGAGCGGACAAGATTTTAAATCAAACAATAACGTATGCTCCTTTTTCAGATTTGTACATATCTATATGTTTAAAACTCTCTAAATCAAAATTCTGATTTTCCAAGACAGTTCTAAAACCAATAAAAGGAAAAAAAATTCATAAAGCAAATCCAAGGATCTGCGAATCGTCAGAGCCCACTTCCGAATCACCAAGGTCATTTCCGATCTCTCCGCTTCCGTTCAGCCCTCTGCCTCTTGTCGTCTTCCCACTCACGATCATACATTCTGTACCAAAGGTCAAGGAAATTGCTATTGTTGGATTTGGATTTAGTAAACTCTGAAGATACCGTCAATGATGCATCATATAAGGGATTGTTTCATGATGCAAACTCAAGCAGAGAGATTATATAACTTGGTAACGAGGCTCTTATTTTTTGTAAGGATACGGGTCAGGATCACGACGAGCCATCTTGCTGGAAGCTTCTTTACCAAGAAGTCTCATGCTTGGCTCTTCAAGATAACCTCCATGTTGAATCATATTACTGCTCTTTCGCTCTCTGCCTTCGTACGATGATGGTCCCATACCGATTGATAAAGATGACTGATGTGGCATTGGAGAGTATTCCCCTGGCTCTGCAGATGAGACCTGTTGATCTCTCTTAATTTTCCTTCTCTTGGAGGCTTCAAAATCATCTCTCAAAGGGATGCTTTTTTCTCTTTCCCTCTCTCTTTCCCTTTCCCTTTCTTCTCCCTGCATAAGAGTAGACATCAGATTAATATTCCTATGCTCAAACAGGATAACCCTCCATTGAGTTTCCCTTTTCCTTACGATAAAAAGTTTAAAAACTCATAAAACGTGTGGATATTACCTTCACAATGATTGTTTCTCGGTCATCTCGCTTCCGGTCACGAAAATCGTCATCTCTTCTTCGTTTTGAATCTTCCACCGGAACTGATGTATTCTCTTCAGAGCGTCGTCTCTCTCTTTCATCATGCCTCGGGGAAAGCCTCTGAGAATGTCTTGTACCTCCTGCCCTTCTTTCCGGTTCTTCTTTCGAGGCCATAGATTGTGGAACGATGTTAGGAGGTAAAGGTGGAGGTGGGGGTAAACCTTGAGAATGAAAATGATCATCAGCATGAGATTTCTCAAGTGACGTCTCAGTATGACGCACTTTGCTTCTATCATCTTTGTTTCTTTCATCTTTGTTTCTATCATAACTCCTACTTGTTCCTTTATCAAGACCCTTCTCAACTGAGCGCTCCCTACCATGGCGTTCCAGGGATTTATCTAGTGCTTTTTCCACATCATCTCCGCGAGTTTTATCAGAACGCTCCACTCTTTCTCTGTGGTCTCGGTCCTGTCTTTCATTACCCTTATCCTTTGATCTATCTTGATCTCTATGGGTGCTTTGGTCATCAGTGGATGTTTTGTTTAAATCCAGCCGAGCCTCTGCTGATCTGTCTCGATCACTCGGTCGAACCTCACTATCATGCTCTTTGTGCTCAGCATCTGCTTTACGACGTTTACTTATTCTGTCACTATCTTCAACAGCATTAGTTCGTTTTTGTATCCTATCACTCGATCTCAAAGAAGTGCTAATTTCATGCCTAGGGGAATGAGCCGTCCGAGAAGATTGCTTTTGTGTATCTGAAGCTTCAGCACCATCATCTTTCACTGCATCAGAGAATAAAGTTAGAATACCTCACAAGTCCATCCAGCTTTGATGAGCTTCCATGAACGTCGAATGATTTTGAGGGTGAGATCAAACCTTTGGACGGACCAGTAGCTAAGCTACCATTGGCTATTGTGCTGGGAGAAGCTTTGGTCAAACCTGCTTGCCTGCCCTCCAGATAAATAAGATCTTTGTCAGCTGTGGATGTTCTTCCAACAGCTTTACCGGACTTTCCCTCATCTTTTCCAAAATCTTGCTTTGTTGATTTGCTCATCGCTGAAGCCGATGCCCCTCGTTTAGAAGAAGGTTTTAACTGCCAACCAAAAATAAATTAGATAATATAGAGTTGGAGACAAAAATCTTCCTGAAATGATGATTTAACAGAAATTGTTTAGCGACCCAACTTCCAAAAGAAAAAAGGGTGGGGATAGGTTCGGGTGAAGGCGAAGAACATAGATTGTAGCATATTGCATTATCTTCGGAGTAAACCAATTAACCTTAGCGCTCTCACTCACAACCCAGTCCATATGTCTACACGGCAATCCCAGATACAATATCTATTTATCACTTTCCCAAAATCAGTCCTCAAGTGTCAAGAAAGTAGAATGACCTCTCATAAACAAATAAGATAGAATGGGCTGGATAAAATTCCTGTATAATTTATGTGAAGTGCTAGTGACAAGTTAGGGGTTCACAAGTCAAGCAGGGGTTCCTAACTTATGAAAATAATAGAGCAAAGAACACGATGATACCTCGACTTCAGAATACTTTGAACCAGCTTTGACAGGATTCTCATCAGATATTCTGGGTGATTCATCTGTTTCCTTTTGGTCTGTTGACCTCTTAGACATAGATGGTTGGGCATCCGATGGATTGCCTCCTTTTGATTTTGGATGTCCTTGGTCAGCTTTTGAAGGTATATTTTCCGTTCTTCCATCTAGTGGTTTAGTTTTTGACAACTGGTCCTTGCCGCCAGACTCAGGCTGCTGGTTAACAGTAGATCTTCCTCCAGTTGTTTCACCTTGGGAGACGCCGCCACTTACTAAACCATTCTGGGAAGGAGCATGTTTTGGAGTATGTACTGGCGGACCCTTCAGTTCAAGGAAGCCCATGCCAAATTCTTCGTCTGTAACCCATGATGGCTGCATATAATCGACATTCAGTGAAAACCGCATAAAACACTGAAAATGAAATTGGTATGGTTAGCACTCACTTTTCTTGCAGACAGAGCAGCGGCAACACCAGTTGCCAAGACCTTAAGGTCCTCTCGCTCATCATTTTTTATTTTGGCTACCTGTGAGACCAGACCAACAGAGAACGGAAACGTTAATACTCTCACAAAGAACAAGTAACAACACATTAAACGATAGATGTACACATAACACCAAGTTAAAGCATGACTGGCTAGTAAAGAGGTACTTGCCCGTTTCTCCAGGTTATATCCAGTCTTCCGGGTAACTGGGAACACACCAGATATTTTTGTTAACATAATTAGGGCATTACGAATCTCCATGTACTCATTTGACTCCAGACACTGGATCAAAAGCTTTGTGATTTTCGCACACCATTTCCAATGTACCTTTTAGGGACATCAACAGATGAAACATGCATTAAACACATAAGAAACAAGACTAATGCTACCAGTAATTATAGAAGTCAAAAGGATCAGAATTTCTAACCTTCACAAATTGTCCAAAAGTGACACGCTTGCTGTCCGGGTATCTATAATAAACAGCAAACCCTGGCATGTTTCCGCATTCATTTTCATAGACTGATTCTGCACTCTGAGAAAATATACGAGACAACATCAGCATTAGAAACTAGGTCAGACAAAAATAGCCCAATTCTATACTTTCATCGTTAAGTAAAATAAACTTTCAATAGCAACTCACCTTCCAGTGGTAAGCAATCTTTAAAGTCTCAAACAAAAACCTCCCAAGCCTTCCAACTTCGTATTCAGTGCAGCAGCAGATCATTGGTTGCAGCGTCTTACATATCAGGACATCAATGTGGTTGACTGTGTTGAAAAAGGGTGTTCCCAGAGAGTGGAGCATATGAACAAACATCGCGCAGTACACAGAATCTGCCATGCTAAACGTGCAACGTGGGAAGATACAACGCTGCAGGAACTCGATGTTGATCTTCAAAGTATCAGGACAGGAGCTCAGCCATTTATCCTTTTCACGGGAAAGCCTTCTCCGGACAGAAGCAACATGTTCTTCATGCTTTTCAAGTTCACCGGTTAGACGATCAAGAGATTCTTGAATCCTTTCCTTCTCTTTTTTTCTCTTCGTTATTGCTGAGCTAGAATTATCAGCAACCTCTTCAAGCGTCTTAAGGGCAGCATGCTGTTTAGATATCTCAGACTCATAACGATTTCTGGGAACATGGAGATCATACAGGGTAAGCCCCCAAAAAGTGGCATAGAGGTCTGGCGACAGGCTATTCCAAGCTTTCGAGGGCAGCATTGTTCTTACTGTATCAAGAACATCAGACCACCTGCAAACACATTAACAATGAGAGAAACTAAAATAGATAAGCAGCTAGGTAATGAAATTACATAATTAATTATCAAAGCTTCCTAAAGAGGCTATTTGACACTTTAAATAAACATCACGTCCATAGTTGCTGCAACCAAATATACTAAACAGATTAAGTTGAAATATTACGTTACAGCTTTTTCAGATGCGCCGACATCAAGAATCATGGGAGTCTCAGATTTTGATTTATCGGAATCTGCATCCATAGAACCCCCACCATCCAAAGGCCATGAAATATCAGCATTCGGTCCACACTTGAAGAGCCTCATCACAGGGCGAAATACCAAAAAAGCGACCTGGCAGGGGATTCAAAACATAAGTTTGTGCTTCAAAATGCAGAGAGTAATCACAAAAAGAAAGCAATAATAGCTTAAGGAAGAAATCACTTTGGGAAGGCAAAAATAGCTAACGATGTAGACCAGAGAGACATAAGTGGAAAGTGATGAAATCCATATTGTTCAAGAGCGCAGTACCGCAAGGGCAAAAAACAAGGGAGAAAGGAAAGAAAGATCGAAAGACCTCTGGCTCAAGATGGTATGTGTGAACAAGCTCATCAAGCGAAGGTACCAGCTGAGCATAAGCAGTAGCAGGACTAACAGCACTAGAAAGGAAGTCCACGTATTGGAGGAGAATTCCATGGCATCTGTCGAACTGCTCAGTGACCATTTTAATATATGGTGCATCCGCATTTACCACAACTCTGCATATCACGTGGTTTCCATTAAAATAACATAAATCTAGAATACCATCGTTTGTTGACCAGATGAATAAGTGTACATCACACACCCAATTTAGAGATAGGAAAAGCGTCCGTGGTCACACAAAATAAAAAAAATCTACAATGTAATATGTACTTATGGACACCGAATTAATATGCATTTCTTTCTCTCCGTGTCAATTTATGTTTCCAGCTATATGTTGTAAAAACTATGCATGGTGGTCCAGTTAAGACTTGTATGCTCCATGCTAACAAATAATGCACGCTTCCAAATGCCAAACAATTTCGAGCAATCAGATTTGCCAACTTACAGAGAACGATGCTGGGCAATAAGTATCAAAAGAGGGATAGCTATCTTTGGTTCATCATTTGGAAGCAACGAATCGCGAAGACGGTTGGATGATTTGATAAGTGCCTGAAAGACCAGGAAGAGAAATCATAAATTTTCAATTTGCTGCACACGGTGTCAGAATAGCTGCAAAAACAACAATGAGCTAAAACGGAAATGTAGGGGATCAAACTTGAATATAACCAAATCAATTATGTTTCATTCAGATTCTGAAGGGAAAGAACCCGACTTTCAGGCTGACAACATCGTCAATTTTCTCTAACAACAGTTAACAAATACAGGCACTTCTAGCCAAGACCAAAGACAAACCTTGTTATTCCGCGTCATGCCAAAGGATGTTGCGTGATAACGTAAAGTCTCACTTCCCGCCATGGCATCCAACTGATCTTCAGTAAGGTTCTCAGTGTATTGTACATTTGCCATCTGCTGGATCAGTTCCTACACATCATTGTCAAACTACAGTCAGCGACCATTAGTCTGAACAAGTTAGATCATAAGAATTTGAGGAATACAAACCAACCTGGAGAAGAACAAGCTCTATCCCTTCGCCTCTCTTTAACTGGTTCACGAGATACTGGAAAAGACCCCGTAACTCCATTGATGGGTACTTCTTACACCTGGATAACATGATGTAAAAATTCTCCTTAAACAGCTGTACACACTGTGCTTTTTATTCTGGGCACAACTGCGAATATGCGTAGTGTATGCAATCACAAAAAATAAACAGCCCTAGCAATCAATTATCTCTCTAAAATCATAATGAAACTGTTTCTAGCATGTATTAATGCTTTCAAAGAAGAACACATACAGGTGACCCCAAAATGAAGCCAACGACTGAAGCCAGTCTGATAAATTAATCCCGTCGTCTTTGAGTTTAGCTCGTCCGCTTAGTGCCAGTCTCTCAATCACGACATATTCCAGGATATCATACTCAAGCTGTGTATCAAAAATAATTTGGAGAGCATCAGAATGTGCATTAGAAGCATCTCAATGACCACAATAACTTAGAAAGGAAAGCTGACTCCAGGTAACTTAGCAAACAAAAGATTATTTCACGAACGAAGCCAGAAAGAAGAAACACATGAACGTTAAACAGAACAATCCTTGAAAAAAGATGTTAGAATATTAGGATCCATCAGACTGCATCCCAAATACCATGACTATTTCACTTCATCATAGCCTTTTCTGACGCTCATGTTTGATTATCAGCTAAACCAACATATCCCTATTTCCATAAAGTGAATGACTAAAACCTCCAAAGACAAATCATACTGACCTGTGTCAAGTACTTGAAGGCATCTACAACTGGAGCAATCATGTCTCTATATGCTTCAATCTGTTGCAACAAGAACCTCACAGTTAGCAAACAAATCTGACGACGAAAAAAGAAGCAACGCTACATTTTGAGGTAGATTGACACCTGAGTTACAATTGTCCGAAGCACCGTCATGGGATTGGCATGAGCTAGTTTTGCCACCATCCTTCCTAACGGCTTCAAATTTTCTTTTGCAAGCCGTTTCAGAATCCATCTAGTGTCCAACTGACATACGAGAATAGGCTCCTGAGGGTCTGAAGGATGCATATTTCCAGTTGTATCACATAAACATAAAAGGTCGAAGAAGTCAATACTACTATACCTTCGCCACTTGCCTTGCTGCTAACAGCAAAGGATTCCGCTCATCGTCTTTTTCCCACTCACCATATAAGCGATAACGAGCCTAAACACAAAATTAATCAGCTGAGTTGACCATTACGTTCTACACAAAAAAAAATTTGGAACAAAAAACAGAAGCAAGTTAACCTCGTATGGAAGGAGACTCATCACTTCCCAAATCTCATGACCAACTGCTGGATTTGCAGGTATTAGTTGTAACGATGGCAGAAGGCATGTCCCAAGAGCTTCTTCCACTCTCAGCCTAACCTCCTTCAGATGCACACGAGAAATTTCATATGCACTAACTTCTTGATGTGACGACCCATCACTATTGCGAACACGATCTAACGCCGACAAGTAGTAAACCCTTAATACTCTACAGATCTGCCACAGTGGAAAACATGTATCAGCTTCAATCGTCAACCTTTTGTATCATTCAGTATTTTAAAGGTCAGTGCACCTTCTGCAACAGTTGTGTATTCCGGTACAAGTAGGGTCCAACAGTAACAAGCATCTGAAACATTTCTTTCGGAAGATCTAGACAAGTCCTATTGGCTGTAGTATTAGCAGCATGTGTAGCCTTCTCTGTACCCGCAGAAGATGAATTTTGAAAACGTGTCTGACAGGCAACGCGATAAGCATGAGTAATTGACTTCTCTATAAGCCTGAAACAACGACCAAAAATATCATTGTTGTCATCATAGATTAGTGGCCAGAGCTGTTGTACTCCTTAGGTGATACATTGAGCTAAGGATGCAAAGCAACGAAGCAGTTAAACATCTAATGACAAAATAGTCTGAGCTAAAGGATCACTCACTAACCTAAACAAGCCACCACAAATATGATTGTGAGCCACTGGATTAAGAGGCGCAAGACGCTCGAACAAGATATTGGCATGATACCTGAGACAAGTAAAGAGTTAACGCAGAAAAAGAAAACCAAGAGCTTTCACTTCAGTTGAGCGGAAAGGGGAAGAATGAAGTACTACGGCTTTAGCATAAATTAGATATACAAAGTAGCTTTGTGTATATGATAGTATCAATCTAAGATGTCAATTCTGCAGAACAGTACTCATCCAACATGTCTTTCAAGTTCAATTTCAAGTGATAAACATACAGCTGATCCAATTATCGCAAAGATAACAGTCACATACAAAGTAGAAGAAATCTCACGCTTTTGAAGAATATTCCACATGCAATGCTTCGAGAAACGTATTACAAACAAACAGTTTTGATGCTAGTAGATTTGTTAAGTGAAAAAAAAAATATATATTCGGATGGAACACTAAGCTTTCAGAAGAGTTCACTATTTTTTTCTAAATCAAGAGGAACTGGTATACATACCAGTCTTCCACAGAGAGGAAACCATCAAGGAGGCCCAGAGTCTGATTATTTTCAAGCTCTGGTAATCGCTCAGTAACAGCTTCAGTTTCCATGTCTAAAGCAGCATAGAGATCAACTTTGAAATCTCCTTGCTTCTCATCCTCCATAAGATCCTTCCCAGTAGCAGCAAGATTTATCTTTCCAATTTTATTGGCCTGTACAAAAGGAGGGATTTGTAAATATCATAACTCGTGAATAAATATGTGAAAGGAAGGCTTCAAAAACAACAAATAATTGGCTGGCTTCCAGGAAGGTGGAGAAGTGCTTAGTCTCCAAGTATTAATAAACATTTGTTCGTTTGTCTCAAGTGAGAAAAAGGTCTTAACTAAGAAGAAACATGAGACAACTTACGCTAGACCAGAACAGAACTATCTTAAAACATCCACACAGATGCATCTAAACTAATAAGGAAGAGGTCAGATTTTGAATCGTACCTCTTCAAAACGCTTTGCAGACGAAGCATTATAGTCCTCAAAAACTTCTTCGTCCTTAGGTAGCAGATGTGCATATCTGTTCACAACAGTTGGGCAAAAAACATCAGAACATAAGGTCCATAGATGTAGTCAGAAACACAAGGAATGTAGCAATCTAGTAATCACCGAATCAGTGCACTGGTGAAGTAAGTTAATGATTTGAGTGAATTGCTTGCAAGATAATAAATTCTCTACTAGGCAGTCCACCTCTACTAAGTAGCCATCCACAAGGGCAATCTCCAAGCAAGTAACTTAGAACAACCAAAATGAGTTTTGACAATCAAAACCCCATCAATTTCCTTTCAAAAATTAATACACGAGTTTAAGAGACATCGCTACCAAACAACTAGAAAAGGAGACATAATGCAGAAAAATATTTCATTCAGATTCCAACTGATATAGTCTTATGCTCACACAATGATAAGAAAACCAGTCGTCACTAAGAAGACTATGTACAAGTATCCAATTAGAAAGGAAACTTCAAAGGCATCGTCTGCGGAAAAAGGATGACACCAATGTACTTCCTTAAGGCCGCACATAATGCTCGATTTGAAAACTCCCCAGTGGCTCTTAAGGACCTAGAAAGCAAGAAAAGAAAGGGAAACAAACAGTTGAAGGAAAAATTACTCACATGCTTTCAAGATTGATAAACTCCTCCTTTACTAGCAAGGCTGTAAGCTTATAGAGCCCAGGTGGAACAGGGCTATTCACCTCCAATCTCTGATAGTATTGAAATTTAAATCCGAGAATTTGTGAAGCATGAGACTGCATATCAAAGAGGATGTTTTAGCAAAAAAATAGTTTTTTAACCTAAGCGGTAGAACATGACAACACGAGGAAGACATTCCAAACCTTGGGAAAGATAGGAATTAGATTGAGAAAGGTGTCGTAATCTTGTTCAAGTTCAAAGCAATCCAAAACCTATTCAAAACGAAGTGTATATATATAATAGATGGACAGATCGATATATTCTGTGATATCAAACAAAAAGAAATGACAGAAGCGACAGTAAAAACTTACAATGTCGAAAACACGGTTCGGATCCAGGTCAAAATGTCCAATTAATGACTGCAAAGAAATATTCAGGTTCAGAAAAGGTACATGGAATACAGATACGAAACATAACATATCGGCAGAATCAAAACCTTGATAATTCCCATGGTTGCTGCTGATGCATTAGGCGAAGAACTTGCAGATCCTCGGCATAAAAGGGTGACCTGCACTCCGTAAAAGACACTATTTTAAGAAGTTGGTGTATTGTACAATCTGATTCAATCAAACTCCACAAATCAATAGGAACTCTGCTGACATATAAGTTGGTTACTCTGCGCAGCTATACTATAATTAAACTAGCAGAAGATTTGCCTTCCAACTGGAACCGTGTGAAAAGGAAAGGCCAAATCAGCATCGTTGAAGAGACCATCCTTCCAAAAATTAAAGACGAGCATTTCTAAGGTGGCTTTCAGAGAAAAGGAAGTAAAGAGCGAAGATGTATCTAACAATAAAGAATAGAAAAGAAATGGACAGAAAGAATGACAACAGATAAAGGCCGGAGATCATCTCTGACGAACCAATTTAGCATATCCCTCGCTTTCTTCACGGAGTAAGTTGAACTTTGTCTGCTGGTACAGAAGACGAGTGTTTAATCGCACCTGAGCAGCACCAACCAGATGTGTTAGTTATAAGCAATGAGCACCAGTTACAATGGTAAATGAGAAACTCTTTTATAGATAAATCTTCCGTAAGAAGAACTCACTCAAAGTAAGTATTACATAAATAAGACTACAGTACAGCTGTGTTTACGACTAAACCAGATAATAACATAATCAAATTACCGCTATCCCTATAGCAAACTTGATTGTCACAATAATACAGTGGTTACAGAAGTGTGAAGCCCTCACCTCTTTCCCCTTCAAATCTTGGGCTTTTATTTTAACCATTTCAGCATCCCATAGAAACTCCTCCTAAAAGAAAATACAGAAATCAATCATCAGCTTCTTCAGAAAAGGTACTCCCTTACCAATTAAAAAGTAGAAATTCGCCAGCAGAAGAGGGCTATTTAGTGAGACCAGCTGGTCCACTGGATCTGGGAGGACCTTTCTACATTCTAGGGGATTGCTGTGGCTTCAGCCTTGAAGTTAACATCTAGAATTAACTACCACAGTAGCTACAATACCCACAATTAGCAATCTCTATCTATTATTCCAGACTTGTTCCTGTAACTGTTTGGTATGATGTGAAGTAGGATTTCATGATGCATATACACTACCTATATATATGAGGGGCATCAGTGAGTGTGTTATCAAGAACTGAGTAAAAGTTGTAAGGGCGAAGTAGAGGGAACTCTATTAAGAAACCTTTTCAGAGCTGTATTTTCTTTTCTAAGTACTATCAGTATGGAATTTCTCTTCGTATTACTCTGTTTACTTTCGGCATTTCCTGATTATTCATTGGGTGGACGTAAGATAATATTTACCTCGCAACGCTCTTGGAAAAGCCTTTGAGGGACTGTCTGTGATTCCACAAGCCATTTCGCCTACAAAAGAAAAACAACAGATTGGTAGCTGTGAGCATAGAAACCTTGAGGAGCTGGTAAATGAGAACATCAAAAACATTTTAACGAAGAGACTAAAGTATGTAACCATCAAAATTCAATAAAACAACACGTATGACGTAAGCAGCTCAAAAAACTTCGGATCAAGCATACAAAGGAAAGTCAAGAAGAAAAGTGCACTAATAGAGAATTGAAGGCACTAGGGTCAAAGTTTCAGCTCCTTAGGCATAAGTGAGCATACGGTTGGACACTAATCATTCAGCATAGAATATTACTACATGATTGTTATCATCTCGAATCTCAAGGCGCAAATTTCAACTTGTTCATACTTAATACCCAAGACTAATAAATCAAATCCACAAATCAGTCGCTAGAAGGTAAAACTACTGACCAGCTTCGTTAGGCGAGAACGGTGATCTCCCGACATGGTGAGCTGCAAAGACGAAGCAAACAATCCAGCGCTCAGTATCAGTGGGCAATAATTTCAAAGCTACAAAAAACTGCAAGATCTTCAAAGAAAGTATTGGAAAAGGCCTACGTCTTGAGCTATCTGAGTGACGACATCAGCAAAACAGGAAGCTAACTCTTCCTTCGATGGGTTATCCAAAAACTTGACCCTCTCCAACACAACCTTACAGCTCTGAATCGGCAATTCGCCACGAACCTGATAATCCATTACGATGCATCATCTTCAGCAACTCGAACAACATATGCATAGAGCTATGCATAGATTTGGGAGAATAGGAAGAGAGGTTTGTGTGCGTGTATACCAAATTCCAACAAAGCTCGTAGAGGAAACGAAGCATCGGTACGGAGCTCGCCAGCTTGGAACCATAGTTCCCGTTCTTCCCTTCGCGAACAAACTCCTCCGTCACGTACTTACACTCTAGTAGCGGAAGAGACATCCTTTAACCCTCTCTTGTATGTATTATCTCCTACTCCCCCTCCCCCCTCTTTTCGAAACCCTAGACGACGAAGAAAATAGGGTTTAGACTGCTGGAGAATCCAATTGGCGACTAGAATTAAGCATTCCTGGTATTGAAAGATCAGACGGAAGAGCGAGGAACGAACAATTGATCAAAGAAGATAAAATTAGGGTTTTGTGAGAGAGAGATCGTTTGATTTTATTGCTAATATAAGTGGAAATGAAGGAAGACGATGACGGTGAATGATGATATAATATATGTTTTGCAGACGGACTTTTCTTTTCCTTATTTGTTCCTTCCCTTTCTTTGTTGTTTTCAGCCGATGTGATATCGTACAATGTCCATTCGAACCGGGTACGGTTTATGTTATCTGAATGGGCGTGAAATTGTGATCTGGCCCATGGGCTCTCATGGGCTAGCGAGATGATGATCGTTAAGCCCATAAATATTTTGATACGTGCTCTGGTCTTCGTTTTAGCAATCGGTTTTCAAGGTCTCTTTGACTTTGTGCCCTACCTAACTTAGCGCTGCACCAATGTCTTTTGTAGGAGTAACTGGTATTTATTATTGATAGGTAGATAAACCTATCTCTGACTCTCTGTCCCTTCGTCCAACTTTAATTGTATAAAAGCAAGTTTACGACTAAAAAGTCCACGTATATGAAATTTGTAGTTATTATTGAATTCGAGTCATGTATACCACGTAATTTGTAATCGACGTGGAGAATCTAAAGCGGAGAGATAGTGACGCCATCCCGACCGAAAGCGGCCGGTTCTTGTTCTCCACGACCACGAGTGTAGCAGTGTTTTACACGTGTCATTCAACAAGAGCGAGTACTGAAAATATCCCACTATCCATACTGGCGTATGAAAGATAATCCAAGAGTATTTTAGCAAAAAATGATAACCAAGTAAACGTTCCGCTTCATGCCAAGAAGATTTTCTCTCTCTTGTTTAGGAAAGTTGACCAAATTATTTTCAATTTCTTAATTCTGTTCCATACAGTTCCTTGCCTTCTTCAACATATATTCTTTTTTTTTGACGACAAAAAAAAAGGATAACAAAAATACTCTCTACGGCAAGATAATTTACGCTGCCGTTAGAGGAAGAAAAAATAAAAAAAATCTGTTCTTCGTTTCATCGAGGATGAAAGTTTCCACCTCCATAAAAGAGACGATGGGAAACACCGGAAAATTCAGCTGGCAGAAGAATGTCACTGCTGCTGCTGCTCATAGCATTCACCTTTACAGATACGGTGGCGGAGGAAGCTCCGGACGGCGTATTCTGTTCTTCGCTTCATGCTTTGGATTTTACGCATTGGTGGCCCTGACGTACGCATGGCTAGCGTTTCCGCCGCATATCGGCCGCATTGATCATGTATCGTCGTCGTCGTCGTTGCCAGGTTGTAGAGAGGATACTGAAGGTTCCTGGTCCATTGGCGTTTTGTATGGCGACTCTCCCTTCTCTCTCAAACCCATCGAAACCGTGAGTCTCTCTATTCGTTACCGCTCGATTTTGTGCAATCAGATTAGGGTGCGAATCGTCTAGGTAATTGCTCCTCAGTTCCATTGTCTATATTTAGGCTGAATTTTGAATAATTAATTGGGACAGTGGTGATATTTTGGGTGATGGAAACAGATCAATGCATGGAGGAACGAGAGTGCAGCATGGCCTGTGGCTAATCCAGTTTTAACATGTGCCTCCATGACCAATTCTGGTTTTCCCAGCAACTTTGTATTTGATCCGTTTCTCTACGTACAGGTATACAAATTCTACTTAAAATCCATTCACACTGTCTTTGGCTTATATAGTCTGTTTTTAAGGAAATTTCATGAATATAAATTTCTATTTAAAATTTTTGAGTCTTTTTTGCTCTTTGATTTTGCTTAAGAAACAGGGTGATACTATTTACCTCTTTTTTGGAAATAAAAACCCCATCACATTGCAAGGAGATATAGGAGTAGCAGAAAGTACTGATAAAGGAGCAACTTGGAAACCTCTTGGTATAGCTTTGGATGAGGCTTGGCACCTGTCTTTTCCATTCGTATTCAATTACAACGGACAAGTAAGATATCAGTTTCTGACTCTTAACAAAAAGTACATCATATATACTGATGATAAGATACGTACTTTCAGAGAGAATGTTTCTCTAACTTATGTAGCTTACTCTTTTTTTCCATTTCTAAAAGATATACATGATGCCGGAGAGTAGCCAGATAGGACAGCTTCGTCTCTACCGTGCTGTTAAGTTCCCCTTAAGTTGGAAACTAGAGAGAGTCCTGTTGGAAAAGCCGCTTGTTGATTCGACCATTATCCATCACCAAGGAAACTATTGGCTATTTGGTTCAGATCATAGTAGATTTGGGACCAAGAAGAATGGACAGCTGGAAATCTGGTACAGTAGCACCCCTCTTGGCCCTTGGAAACCACACAAAAAGAATCCTGTGTACAACGGTAAAAGAAATGTCGGGGCAAGAAACGGAGGCAGAGCGTTTTTACATAATGGGACTCTTTATCGCGTTGGTCAAGATTGCGGTGAAGATTATGGGAAAAGGATACGCATATTTAAGATAGAGGTTCTTTCTGAGGAAGGGTACACCGAAGTCGAAATCCCCTTCTTTTTGGAAATGTCCCATAAAGGTAAAAATTCTTGGAACGGACTTAGGCAACATCATTTCGATGTGAAACAGCTAAGTTCTGGTGAATACATTGGTCTTGTTGATGGTGATCGTGTACCGTCAGGCGATCTGTTTCATAGGTTTTTTCTCGGATATGCCTCTCTCGCAGCTGCTATTTCAGTGGTTTTATTACTCGGGTTTTCGCTTGGGGTGGTGAACTGCATTGTTCCATCAACCTGGTGCATGAACTACTACGCAGGGAAAAGAAAAGACGCGCTCCTGAATATGGAAACCGCGGATTTTTTCCCACAAAAGTTAAGACGGATTTGTTCTCGTTTGAACCGAGTACCGCCTTTTCTTAGAGGACTAGTGAAGCCTAATTCCACATTCGGAAGATTAGCACTCGGTTTGATATTCCTTGTAGGAGTTTTGCTCACATGTGTAGGGATCAGATACTTATACGGTGGAAGCGGAGCGGTGGAGCCTTACCCGTTCAAAGGTCATTTATCTCAGTTCACGTTAGCAACTATGACTTACGACGCTCGTCTCTGGAACCTGAAAATGTACGTTAAGCATTACTCTCAATGTCCCTCTGTGAAAGAGATCGTTGTCATATGGAACAAAGGACCGCCTCCTGAACTGGCTGATCTAGACTCGGCCGTGCCAGTCAGAATCCGAGTCGAGAAGCAGAATTCTCTCAACAACAGGTTTAATGTCGATCCGCTAATTAAAACCAAAGCCGTTCTCGAGCTTGACGACGATATAATGATGTCTTGTGATGCCATCGAGAAGGGCTTTAGAGTTTGGCGGGAGTATCCGGAGAGACTGGTCGGATTCTACCCGCGTTTCGCTGATCAAACCATGACTTATAGTGCCGAGAAATTTGCGAGAAGTCATAACGGATACAATATGATTCTCACGGGAGCAGCGTTTATGGACGTTGGTTTCGCGTTCAATATGTATCAGTCGGATATGGCGAAACTTGGTCGGGAATTTGTGGACGAGCAGTTTAATTGTGAAGACATTTTGTTAAATTTCTTGTACGCAAATGCGAGTGGATCGGGAAAGGCTGTGGAGTATGTGAGACCGTCTTTGACCATTGACACATCAAAATTTTCGGGTGTAGCGATTAGTGGTAACACGAATCAACATTACAAAAAGAGAAGTCAGTGTCTCCGGAGATTCTCCGACCTATACGGAAGTTTGTCTGATCGGAGATGGGAATTCGGAGGGAGAAAAGATGGGTGGGATTTATAGAAAAAGGAGAGTTTTACTTGTATGGTAAGTAAATAGTTCTTCAAAGATGTTTGAGTTTTATAAATTTTGAAGTTATAACTCTTGTTTTTGGAGTTTCTTTGTATTAATTTACTTGGTTCATAATGTAACTCTAGCCTCTCTTTTGACAAAATAAAAAAGAAAAAGAAAACTTAAAAACTCTAGCCTCTCTTTTCATATCGTGTAGTTGGTAATGAACAATGCTTCTGATTTCACTATATCAGGAAGAAAACTGTTTCTTTTTTTTCTGGCTGTTGAACTTGAAATATTAGGGTCTAGATTAACATAACTCCCAAAATTTGGAGCCAATTTTAGAAAAAGAAGGAATATTTCATTCCCTAACGTTAACTATAAGGTTCTTGGACTCTAAAATTTTAGACCTGGTATAAACATTAACTATATGGTTTCTTTCTCTTTTTTTGATTATTTGTGATTTTCAACCAAATCTTATCATATAAATTACATTGATTTGAGCATTGAGTCAACAGATTTGCTTCTCGGTCTCCATTACAATTTTTATGAAAATGGAAATGTACCTTGGCACTTCTTGGATAATCAAAAAGTACATATATATGTGTTCCCTGTGTTACTGCTCGCCCTGTCCGATTGTCCTTAAAGGAGAGGTTTCTTATCAAGATGTATCTGTAGTATATACCACAATGTTTTTTTGTTATTGTTAAAATGGTCTGACCACATAATGTTTGATTTATAACTTATGAAGAATGTCACGATTAATGTTTGGAGGAGTATATATGACTTTGACAATCTACATACTTGACTATGCTCATTTCGGAGTCAGTAAAGCTTGTGATGTGGAACTTTGAAACATTAAGATATTCTTTACCCTACGAAAAGGGTACAAGTTCTCTCTGATATGGCATCTGAAAGGAAAATACCACATGCACTAGTTCATCATGTTTTATATTTTCTAAATGTAGAACTTTGAAACATACTGTATAATTTTACTTTTCATATGTTCGAGTATCATGTGTTTTGTGTAAATTGTGTTGGAATAAACTTCTGGCAAAATCAATGTATAACGTCTTGAGAATCGTACCAGATATAGCCGTCGAATTCAATAAATCATAAAATCGAAATAACAGTTACTTGTCAAATAATACATCAATCAATAAAACTGAATATTTGAGTCAATGGAACGCCAAACCTAAAATGATCTAAATATCTAGGATGTGCAAGATCCAGTCGGTCTACCAAGGGACCATAGCACGTGTTCGTTTCAGCACACGGGTTCCACTCGTGCCAAAAGTAGAACCCTAACTTGAGAATCAAGGTAGCCAAAAAGAGGTACTCTCAATCCGTAACCCTAAAACAGGATCTCTCACCCATCAACAAAGCATTAATATCACCTTCCAGAAAATTCTCTACCCTTATCTCCCTTGACCTGATTTGAATGCGTTGTCAATCTGGCGAGGTCGCGACGGTATACTCGTCAGAGTAATATCTCGAGAGAAAGATGAAACAGGGGAAACATTGCTAGTTCCGTCTATCATCTCAAAAGGAGGAAGAGGTGTGTCGTAATCAACTCCAGATATATCTTCATCTGGTTTCCACTGATCAAGGAGTGAGACCAACACGTTGACCACGTGACTCATGTCGGGTCTCTGGTGTGGTTCCCTGGCACTGCAATAACTGGCAAGCTCAGCTACTTTGTTGATGCTTCGGAGTGTCTCGTCGTTGATCTCAATTGTATCGTCAATGGCCTTTGGGAATGAGTCTTTGTTGATGAACATTCTCCTAAACCATGTGGCAAGGTGCACATCTTCCTCAGATCTCTTAACGTCAAGAGCTTTTCGACCGGTTAGTAGCTCCATGAGAATGACTCCAAAGCTGTAAACATCGACCTTTGTTGTAACTCTTCCGGTCACTGCAATGAAATATAAAGATTTATATGTTTAGACTTGGTGAGTTAAGTACAAGTAGCAACAGACATGAGGACAAAATTAACCATACCTGCATATTCTGGTGCAAGATAACCAAAAGTCCCAGCAATTTTTGTCTCAATCGAATGTGCGCCTTCTGGGGCAAGCCGGACTAAACCGAAGTCAGCAACTTTGGCATGCATATCGTCACCAAGAAGAATGTTAGATGGTTTGAGATCTCTGTGTATGAAACTTTGTTGCGCTAAAGAATGCAAATACTCTACTCCTTTAGCCACATCCGCTGCAATAATCAATCGTCTAGACCACTCTAGAGGTTTTAGACCTTCTTCCTGCCAGTGGAAGATATGGCTACTCAATGTTCCTTGCGGCATGTACTGATAGACCAGAAGCCTCTCATTGCCTTCTAAGCAATATCCATGAAGTTTCACTAGATTCCGGTGGCGAACTTTAGTTAGAACAGCAATCTCTGACTTAAACTCATCCAAACCCTTTCCACTTATAACCGAAGACTCCATTCTCTTAACCGCAATCACCATACCATCTTGCAATTCCCCCTTGTAAACAATTCCAAATCCGCCTCTCCCAAGTATATTCTTCTCGTTGAAATTATCAGTAGCATCCCTCAGAACCTGTATTGATATCACAGGATTCCCAGCTTCCACCAGTTGCGGGTGGCTACCACTTTCACTTCCACCAACACATAGATTATCTATTGTAATCTTGATATTTTGTTGCGGATGCATCTTACGGTTTAGCTTCCTTTTCTTGACAACACAGAAAATTGCAAATCCGATAAGAAGCAAAACCAACACAACTCCAATAACAGAACCCACAATTTTTCCAGTATTCCCGGAAGATGAACCAGGAGCAGCAGGTCCAGGGCCATCCTTTCCTATGTTAGGGTTCCCACTTGTGATTAAGACATTTGGCCCAAAAACAGGTATCTTACCATACAACTGATTGTTGGAAACATCTAGAGTGGTCAAGCTACTCAACTTAGTGAGCTCTTGTGGAATAATACCGGTGAGATTGTTCTGAGAGAGATTGATAACCTTGAGAGATTTAAGATCAGCAAAGCTCGGAGAGATAGTCCCGTTGAGTCCCATGCCTTTGAAGTTGATAACTGTGATATCAGCTCCGGTACAAGTTATCCCTACCCACATTGTGCTGCTATTACAAGGATTGTTTCCTTTCCAGCTCTGTGCAAATCTCACAGGGTAACCAAATGCTTCCACGATTGAAAGCAGAGTGTTGATGCGTG
Organism: Sisymbrium altissimum; assembly: GCA_900406495.1. Taxonomy (NCBI): domain Eukaryota; kingdom Viridiplantae; phylum Streptophyta; class Magnoliopsida; order Brassicales; family Brassicaceae; genus Sisymbrium; species Sisymbrium altissimum. The sequence continues at coordinate 10,896 of OVBI01000256.1, read as the reverse complement.
GATCACAAGGAGCACCTGGAGAATCTAAACAGAAACTATTGAGCCCTGGGGATATATCAGTCGCAATGTTTTTAGCCTTGAAGGTTGGTGTTGGTCCTTGAAGCAGATTATTAGTAAGATTCACCACAGCAAGAGATTGCAACTCGGTAAAAGAGGATGGAACGATACCCGTAAGCTGATTCTCCCTGACATTGAATTTCGTCAGCGAGACAAGACCAGAAAAGTCCGGTAAGGGACCTGAAAAGCTGTTTCCCTGTAGTGATACCTCGGTTAAAGCAGTCATGTTCTGCAGAACTGTGATTGACCCATTGAGCTTTTGTCCGTTGAGCAACAGAGTTTGAACAGGTGAACCAGCAAAGCTCAAGGGAAGTTCACCTGCGAGCGAGTTAGAAGACAGATGGAGTTTCTTCAAGCTAGGGAACGTTTCTCCACCGAGAAAATCCGGGATTTCCCCGGAAAGACTACAGTTGGCGGCGGAAAATTCTACAAGGGAAGTCGCACTCTTTAAACTCAAAGGGATTTCCCAAGAACTCAGAGGATTATCGTCAAGGGACACATGCTGAAGAGACGTCAAACCAGTGAAGACATCGGCAGGGATCGAAGTGAAGCTATTGTCATGAGCATTGACCGTTTCCAACGACTTCAAACCAGAAAGACTCGGGAACGCTCCGGTTAACTTGTTGCCCATGACCTCGAAAACAGTCAAAGACGAGAGGGTATTGAGATCAGAAGTTAACGTTCCTGAGATTCCTTTGTTCCCAATTTGGATCCGTGTGATCCGTTTGCTTGTGTCGCATTGTAAACCGCTCCAGTTACAAGGATCCGAGCTGGTCCAGGAGAAACCTGGTGGAAACTTGAGGGAGTCTCTCAGAGCGTTCATGGTCGCCAGATCAGGACTCGATTGCCCGTACACCAAGGCGATGAAACAGAGTAAACAGAGCAAAACTCGTGCGATGGTCATCTTCATCACCTTGTAAAAAATCTTCCTGTTGCAAGAGCAGGAGGGGTTGAATGACTCACACCGTATCTGACTAGGGTTTTAAGCGGGTCACAAAGGAAGAGAGGAAGAAGTATATTTTTCGGCGGAGATTTTCTTCTTTCTTTAGTGTGAGGAAAGGAGAAAACGAAACGGTAGATTTTTATTGCTTTGGAAATATCAAATTTGACTTAATTGAGCGAGGGAAATGCTATCTACCTTTCTTTATTTAATGAGATTTGTTTCCTTTTCTCTCACCAATGAAAGAAGAATGGAAAGAGCCAGCCAGTGTCTGAAAAAAGGCCGCAAACTTTCTGTATTTATGGTTTAGGACTACAAGTATGGAAAACAACAATCACGCCCCGTAATTAAAAAATAAATTAATGGAAATTTTGGACTGGTATTCTAGTTTTGCTTCTTAATTTGCGAAATAATACTTCAGATGACCAATTAACGCTAAAATTTTAATTACAGTATACAAATTGATTTGGCTCTGTTTATTACACATTTGTAAAAAACATTTTAGGTCACCTGATTGGAAGTTATTTTGTAAATTGCAAAAAGAAAAAAGAAACTGATAGATCACTTTATGTAATTTAAGACTTTTAGTTTCTAGTTAATTATGTATATAATATTTAAACGTGATGGCACTAAGATATGTTGTAATCTGACTAGTGTATTTTACAAAGATAAAAAAAAAACTTTGTTTTAACGCTGTTACTCAACCAATTGGCTTCATATAAATCTGGATACTTATAGGTATCCTAAAACAAAAAGGAAGCCTAAACTTCATTTCCTAAGGAAAGAGAGTGATGGTCTAAGGGAATAAGCACATTAACCATTGGCATCCGAAATTAACTGGTTACTCAACCAAGATGGCCCACCTGTAGCAATATAGGACTTGTATTTGTGGTCCTTGGTAACACTATTAACGATGGTGGTAACCGCCACTTTGTTCCTCTTAACCATTATATGCTCCATACTCGAAGAATCAAACTTATGCATGAGCGTATAGATGGCCACGATCAACGACGGGTGTCCTTAATTTCCTGTCCAAAAAAAAAACTCAATTAAGCAAAAATGATAAAAATTGCTAACATCTATGAATTCTTTGGATATACAGATTACTGCAATAGACATTAATAAAGAAGCTTAGGAGGTTCATCAAGAAGGCAGGTATTGATCACAAAATCAATTCCATCCAGTCCGATGGACTTTTGGCTTTAGACAAGATGTTGATCAACTATGTTTTTGTTAATTGTTATGTTACTATTCTATTCTCTATTAGAAATTATATTTTCTCCCTTTATTATATATATATCTATTAAAATATAAAAGTTAATACTAAATACCATTAAGAATATTCATATTGGATTAAAATTTTAAAAACAATTAATAATATTATTCTACATCAATATTATAAATTAAAAAAAATTATAAATATATTTTTAAAAAAATACATAAGACAATGAAATTATCTCTAAATTTCTATTAAACAAAAAAACTTAATATTATATTAAAAAAAATTCTGATTTAAAATATAAAATAAAAAAATTATTTATAAATTTATATTAAACAAAAAATTAACTTAATATTATATTAGAAAACTTTCGAATTTAAACATTATTGAAAGTATCCACAAATGATTAAAATTTTTAAATATCATATGAATGTGGCTACCATGGAATATCATTTATTCTTTGTTTGGAATATACTTATGGAAGTTACAGTAAAATCAACGTATAATGCCTAAAAATTGAGGAATAGTACATTTTTTGTACACATATTCCAAAAAATAGAGAAAACCAACCATAAAAAACAGTAAGAAAAAGAATAAAAAAAGAGAAAAAAAACATGAATGCTTATAACTTTTGTTTCAGCAAACTAATGGAGAGACATGTGATTTTCAAATGGCTTATTCATAGGAGTATATAACATCTGTTATAGGAAATTATAGTCATGACAACAAGCTTAATACAAGCTTTCTTTCTGCTATTTCATTTATTACGTCATATGAAAGAGAATCCCAATATTTTGGAAGCAAACAAAACGGATCACTTCTCTAGGAGTCCACTTTGGATCTCTTTCTTCTGCTTCCAAGAGACCAAGTCAAAAATATGGTAAGTGGCATCACAGGTGACTTCTCCTTTGATGATGGATACTATGATGGTGTCAGTAGAGTGATTGTGAGAGAGAACAATCTCTACATCACATACATTAGAATAGAATATGTGGATGGTGAGAGATTTAAAACTCGTGAATATATCTTATACCAACAACGAAGGAGAGGTATAACGTTGATTTATCCATATTGTTTGATTCCTAATTGCTTTAACTTTAAATTACTTAGTTGATTTGTTGGTGCCAAAGGCTGGAGCAGGAACAAAGCTAGTAGGGCTTCTAGGGAAAGCTGGTGACTCCATCAACCATCAGTACGTCAGTCTTACTATCCAATATCAATGCTTTATCATTACCATCTTTGCAAAGACAGTTTGCCTCAAACTGTAATAAGAAAGCTGCTGCCACACACTGCTCTCAATTACAAACTAGAAGACTTTTCGTTTTGTATCAATCTTCCTGCTTGTGAAAATGAATCTTGAAGCAGCTGTTCCTTTCCCTGAAATAGTAAAACATTATATTTCACCAAGGCTATTGCCAATACCACACTTCTCTTCCCGTGAACTAGTAACTGTTTTTTTGTTGTGAATGAATGTATGTTGCAATTTTTTTCTGGCTTGACCAACTGTTCTTGTCCAAGTCCTTTGTACTTTAACCGCCATGGTTTCAGAAGTTTCTTTGTCTTCAACACTTGTTGTACTTTTCCCACTTGAATCCTCCTTGTTTCTTTGTTGCGTGTTCTCCAGTGCAGGGAAATTTGTAACAACCACTGTTGTAGTGTTTCCAACCTTGTAACAGCCTGGCCAATAGATTCATCTCCATACCAAATCACTATAAATATTTTCTTAAGCTTGTTCCCATATAGAACATGCACCATCGTCACCTTGTCTCTGAGTTGTTACCAATCTGAATTATCATAATTCAATCTGGAGGACCCTCCCTTGACTACGTAATGCCACCAAGTCGCAGTGGTGATCAAAACAATGTCCAAATTCATTTCTGAAACTGTTTTAGACGCTTAGATCTCCACTTATGCTTTACATGGAACTGCTCAATACCAAATATGATTTGGTTGCGTCTTGACATGTGTCCCATCTACCAATTGCAGAGTAGCCAAGTCCCATCAGTGTCACATGCTTATTCATAAATCCTAGCTTGGAACCAACTTTACGTACTGCACATCCTTCCATATTATCGGCCATGTGGGATTAATATCTGCAGCAAACTAGTGTGTATCTCGCTTGAAATTGTGCCTCATTAAGCCCCTCATGAAATAATCTAGGAAAGGGGACATCAAATCTAAGTTAAACCTGTAGAAACCTTCTTTCTTCAAATAACATTATCGTTACCATCTTTCCACTCATTTGCTACCACTGTGGCGACTCTGTTTGCTGTAACCTTTGCCCGTGCAAGCTCTCGGTCAAGAGTTTTCCGCTCTTCCTGAAAGAACACAGCAAGAATATTTCCTTCATGACTAGGCAATTGTTGTGGCAAGAAACTAGAGACTTTATGGCAATCTTGTGAAGTGTGATTAGTTACATTCATCTCTTGGAATTTCTGCTGGTAATCTCTGACGGCATTTGCAGCAGCACCACCTGCAAGAACGGCCTCTTCCAGCCCTCGTACTGTCTGAGTGAGCTTTTCCACTTCAGCAACCTTCTGCCTGTGCATTTTGTCAAGAATTTTGTTTTCTTCCTAAAACATAAAAGATAAAATTAATCAGATTGTTGGCTCCAGACATGTGATGAGTAGATCCCATCTCTAGCGTGTTTGAAGTAAAGAATAAGATGATAACTACAGAACCTGACAGATTTCTATTCGTTTCATTCACTCCTGGTTCTTATTTCAAAGATTCATCAACCATGGCTGCTTTTGCCATGGTACCGTACCGAGCATCAAGTAAAGCAGCTTCTTTTGATTTAGAAAGACGATCCAAAGCCATGTTACCTTCTTGAAGCTTCCCAATCTATGCATAAAAACGGCAATTGATCAATTACTTAATTGATTTTCAATATTCCTATATGAAGGCAGAGAGCAAGCAACTAGACTTAAAAGGCTCTGACCGTGCAAGCTTCCACTGGGAGGCCTGCCATCATCTTTTTGTGCAGCACACAGAGACCATTCTTAAGTGACTTCAGCAGCAAACTGAGTAGCCATGGAGGCTTTTTCTTTTCCTCATTGGTTTTCTTGATTTCTAGATTCTGCCGCACGGTATCATAATTGTATTAGTATAAAAAGTGAAAGGTGTGAAACTCAAAACACACACTACTCGCAACGATTTAGACCAAAGAAAGAGAATGCAAATCTCTGACAGTTGAAACAAAAAAGTCAAGACCAAACAAACACATGATGTAATAATTGATGAAGCTCAACTTTCACCGGATCCGAGCCATGAAGCAGAGTGATGAACATGAACTCATTGTCGGCCCATTGGGCTTCTGCTTCGATGAGCTTTTTCCTCAGCCGCTCTCCTTGAACGACGTCGACAAAGTTAGTGTCGGATACGACGACACCATTTGTTACGTAGACTATTCAGTTACATTCGCCAGATATATCTCCGTCACCGGAAACATCCCACATATCTGTTCTGATCCCCTTTGGCCACTTTAGATCCAAATTTAACTTTTAACATAACAATTCATATTTTTAATACTATTATTTATTGGATTTGTGCTGTTAAAATAATGTTTTTATAATATAATTTGGTGTTTTAAATTTTATTATACATGTGTATTTCACTACTTCTAATACATATTCGAATATTTCATTACATGTGAACAGAAAGACGAACGCAAACAGACATTAAAGACCTATATTAACTGCGCTGCTCATATTGAAATACATGAATTGTATAAACTCAGGGATTATAGTAACAAACAAACAAATACTTGTGTTTATATGTGTAGAAACGAGATGGAGGTACTAGTTGGTCAGGGGCACTTTTTATTGATGCTTATAAAAATGATGAATGCCAAGAATACGCTAGAACGATATAATGATAAGCGTGCGTATATCGTGATAATCATCACTCACATCTTGTCACACATGCTTAAACGATATGATGACAGCACAACAGAGCACGTAAATTTTATACATTTCTTGTTTTTAAATAAATTGATGCAACAAGAGAGAAAAGAGAGGATGGTGACAAGAGAACAAAAGTAGGGATCGTTTTGTTGACTTTTTTTTCCATAATATTCTGATACCATGTTTAATAAAACCGCAAAATAATCTTATCTCATTAAATGTACATAGGTTATACCGTTATAGAGATCAAGAGAAATTTTCTGTGAAAAGAAGTGTCGACCAACTGCACAAACAAGCTAAACTATTATTCTTCAGCATAAAATACAATCTCTTCTTTTATGTTAAGGCACCACAAAAATGGAGATATATTATTATTTTTATCGAGAAAGTACCTTCAAGAGCTCCAAACCAGCATCAGTTAAGATTTTCCCACTAAAAGGAAATTGAAATTTTAAAGAAAATAGAAAAACAGGTACGAAGACGAGAAAAAAGAATGTAGCAAAGTTGAAAACTTTGTCCAGCATTTATATAAATCATATCTCATATATCAGCAAAATTCAACATGAACATACAAACGAATAATCACAACGTCTGAAAGTAAAGTACAAACGAATAGGGAATCAGAGGTGCACAAACTCTCTCTCTCACACACACAAATTAAGCTCTATACACACCCAAACAAACTAACTTTCGAATTATAAGACTCTTTATCAACTTCACTTTCCGCATTTTTAAATTTGTTGACGTCTTAATTTCAACAGCAGAGGAACTGTTAGAAACATAACATCAGAAAAACAATGGAACTAGGAAAGATGGTTTTTGAATTGATCAGATTGACTAATATAACAGAAAATGAACCAACGGGTATTCAGTCTTCTATGCTGCCATTGTATCAAGTATATCAAACTCTCGGAAGAGATGTTGTTTAGCCGGAATTTGAAAGGAATGTTGTTATACTATGCGAGAAAGATAGACAGATGCTTTCATCACTTCTTGACGATTTTTACTGTTTTGGTCTCAAACTTTAGGAATGATTCAAGGTTCATTCTTTCCCTCCTCAATCTTAAGTTTGCACTATCTTAATGTGTGGAGCTGAAACGAGAAACTCTGATGAGGATTTGGTATTATATATGGCAAAAAGTTGATTTGGTTAAACATATAATGACAAAATTTTGGTACATTATCAGATGAGGATTAGAAGTTATATATGTTCTTGATCATGGTGTTATATGTTTTCTATCATTGAATTTTTTTCTATAGGTTTTATGATGTGTAATTTTATGTTTATTTATGTTTGTAAGACGATATACCTTTTTAATTATATTATATAATTATATAATTATTGGTATTGTTATTATTTTAGAATATATAATTAAGTTTAATTAATTATTGCAATTATGTATATTTAAATTGTAATTCAATTTATTTTAAATTATAATTAGATATTCTTCTATTTAAGATAAGTTTTTAAGAACTTTTTTGTTGAAAATTAAATTATATACAAAATAAATGACAAAAATTAGTATTACATTGTTTAGATACTCAGTGAATTGAGTATATTAGTTATGGAGCAACAAAATTTCATAAGTTTCAAAAAAAAAAAAAATTTCATAAGTTTCTCAACTTAATTAATTATAAATATAATTTTATTTTATTACTTAGATAAGTATCTAAATTAATGGAGATGCGTAACGTAAACGTGGTGCCAAGGTACTGATATCTTCACTATGCCACCAACACTATATCAGCTTTTGAGATTCTCTTTAGATAAAGTCATAAAGATATCTATCTTTAAAAAGTGACAAAGCCATAATTAAAGATATTGTAAGAAAGGAAAAGAAAGAAAAGTAATATATAGCGGTATATGTTCATAGGCATTGCAAAGCTTTTGAGTTGAAGGCCGAGATGGAGGGAGATATGGAAAATTTGATTCCGTCCAAAGGAATTCTCAAGAACGAAGCTCTCAAAAAGGTATTTTAATTATTCACTTAGACTTTCCTCAATTTATTTTTCGAATTTAAATTCTTGATTGATCTGCAAAAATTGAACATTATTTTTGTCTGATGAGTGAATCCTAAACTCGAACCAACACATATAAATATAATACGGCCGTGGTTGTGAATTAAAACTTATGATATGCGAGACAGTACATCTTTGAAACGACGGCATATCCAAGAGAGCATGAAGAGCTCAAGAAATTACGAGAAGCTACGGTCCACAAGTATGGCAATTTGTAAGTCGGGCTACAACCTCCCTTGTCCATGTTTCAATGCCCATAATTGGCATGAGCTAGCATTTTCTGAGAGTCTATATATATGATCAAACTCTTATTCTTTTCTAACATAAATTCAAGTTTTATAACGTTAGATCCGTATCCTAGATATGCTTGGACCTTGTACTCTCTACTTGCGCATAAGTAAATGGGTACTAATCGCATTATATATATTGCTTACGACTTATGAAACCCAAAACATTTTGAAAGTTTTTTGTCAAATTTTTGTTTCTTTTTAAGTGTAAACGCTAACTAGCTCTTTTTACCATTAGTAATCACAGTAAATAAAAGAATCTGTTGAAATACTAATAAAGGTTGTAGTTTCATTTGAAAAAAAAAAAACAACCATGTTCATAACATTTGAACACAAACACGTAAAAAAGACCTATATATCAACTGCATTGCCCGGATAAAATACATTAATTGAATCAACTAGTTAAGGATTATACTAACAAACAAAAAATATTTGCGTTTATATGTGTAGAAGCGAGATGGAGGTACCGGTCGATGAGGGGCACTTTTTATCGATGCTTATAAAAATGATGAATGCCAAGAATACGCTAGAACTCGGTGTTTTCACGGGCTATTCGTTGCTCACTACGGCCCTTGCGTTGCCTGAAGATGGCCGTGTATATGCCTGCAACACTAATCCTTAATTTCCAGAAAAAAAAAAAATCAATTAAGCAAAAATGATAACTACTGCTAATTAACATCTATGAACTTGTTGGATATACAGATTACTGCAATAGACATTGATAAAGAAGCTTACGAGATGGGTCTAGAGTTCATCAAGAATGCAGGTGTTGATCACAAAATCAATTTCATCCAATCCGATGGTCTTCAGGCCTTAGATAAGATGTTGAGGGTACGTAATCCTTTATGATTATCAGCCATGTTTATGTTATATTTACTTAAGATAAAAGCTAAATATGTGTAGTTTAGTTAGCGACTTCTCATAAAATCGTAACCACTACCCTGATTAGTAATTATAATTTTATTGAAGATGTAAAAATAGACGTTTTATGATGATGACATTGGTTTATGCATGATGGTGGACCACAGGAAAATCCAAAACCGGAGTTTGATTTCGCATTTATTGATGCTGATAAACCAAACTACGCCAACGCACTCGAGAGACTAATGAAGCTAGTGAAGGTAGGGGGAATAATAGCTTTTGATAACACACTGTGGTTTGGGTTTGTAGCGGAGGAAGAGGAAAGCGTGCCAGAGCACATGAGGGTGAATAGAAAAGCCCTTATGGAGTTGAACAAGCAGCTCGCATCTGATCCTCGTATCGAACTCTCTCAAGTTTCCATTGGTGATGGTGTCACTCTTTGCAGACGCCTTGTGTGATTAAGAGACTCACCAAATGTTATTGCTTTTGATCTAATCAAGTTTTTAGAATCTTATAATGCTCTGTGTCCTTTGTTTTCGTTCATTTGCGTGTTGCGTTTGTATGTGTTGGATTAGCTAAAAATAAAGATTGTTCCTTTTCTTCTTTAGCTTCAAATAGATACATTATCTATTGGTGAGATCATTGTTCTTTTGGAAATTGATTTGCAAACCAAGCCCCTAATGGCAAAACCTAGATCCGCAAGAATCTGAGTAGTATTGGATGAGCCCCTTGCTATTTGAACATATTGTATAATTACTGTATTTGATATTCACATATATTCGTATCAATCTAATTTAAGAAATCTGTGTAGTATACATGTATATGTGACTTTTAGCATTATTCTCATGAGATGAGAGTAATATAATATAATTCTTTCTATCTCGATCTCTCATCACTCTATCACGTATAAAATTGTTCAACACTCACCTTTTGCTTAATAGATTTTTATTTGTAACTTTTTCAGTGGTCTGCATTTTTGCTCTTAATTTTTCATCTCACAACCTGTTTTTGATATTCTACAGATTATCAATTAAAGTCCATATATATAATATATATATTAAATCATGCGTCTTGCAGTTACTAAAAGCCAAACCTCTAGACTAATTTTATATTAGATTTTTAAAAACCCCAAGTTCACATAAGTTAATTTTTTACTTGTGGATTGTGATTGTGATTTACCGTGACTCTAGCTTGGCTGTTGAAACTAAAAAGCTAAAGCCCAATAATATCATGAACTAGTTAGTTCTTGCGCAGACAAGGACACCAAATTTTTTCCCTCATATAGTTGATTCCCACAGTAGCAAAAGCCCAGCAATTTCCTACAAATGGTTGGGTTAGCAAATTTCAGCACATTAGATCACCAAAGATTTCAATTTTACTTTGATACACACCATCACAGATCCATAACATAATAAACTAAGTATTGTTGATGTTTGCATAAATTTTAAATTAATATAATAAAATATGAAATAATTTGTATATAAAATATGTAATTTCATCATTAAACTTGTTTTTCTTTAAATTACTTGCAATGCCTGGAAAAATCATAGTATATATTTGATAGAACAGAGAAAACAGGAAAGTTTCAGAGAACCGACTTAAGGTCAA